>ONZH01027058.1:0-26005 GCA_900303285.1 Rhinella marina | reverse complement strand
CTGCAACTCGGCAGACTGACACATGTGCCATGCCTGGCCCACGTGTTCAATCTCATAGTTCAGCGGTTCCTCAAGACATACCCCAATCTGTCTGATTTGCTCACCAAGGTGCGCCGCATCTGTGCGCATTTCCGCAAGTCGACCACAGATGCTGCCACTCTCAGGGCGGCGCAGTGCCGCCTACAACTGCCCGCTCACTGACTGTTGTGCGACATGCCCACAAGATGGAATTCGACATTAAACATGTTATCCAGAGTTTACCAGCAGCGCAGAGCGATTGTAGACTGCCAGTTGTCAACTTCCACCAGAACTGGTAGTCAGGTCAGTCAGATTCCTAAAGTCTACAATGAGGAGTGGACGTGGATGTCTGATATCTGTCAGGTGTTGATCAACTTTGAGGAGTCAACACAGATGGTCAGCGGCGATGCCGCCATTATCAGCCTTACCATCCCGCTGCTTTGCCTGTTGAAAAAGTCACTGCTCAGCATGAAGTCGGAAGCTTTGCGCTTGTCACAAGAGACAGTGGAGGAAGATACGTCGCTTGATAGCCAGAGCACCCTCCAGTCTGTTTCTCAGCGCGTATCGGAGGAGGGGGATGAGGATGAGGAGGAAGAAGAGGATAATGTCGGCGAGACAGAAGAGGGTACCAATTTTCAGTCCTTCTTAACTCTTGAGCGTGTACGGGCTGAAGAGGAGGAGGAGGAGAAGGAGGAAATGGAGAGTCAGGCCAGTGAGGAGAGGGAATTCTTGCGTGTTGGGACTCTGGCGCACATGGCAAACTTCATGTTAGGCTGCCTATCCCGTGACCCTCGCATTAGAAGAATTTTTTCAAACACCGATTATTGGATGTTCACTCTCCTGGACCCACGGTACAAGCAGAACCTTTCCACTCTCATCTCTGTAGAGGAAAGGAGTATGAGAGTGAATCAATATCAACAGGCCCTGGTGCACAAGCTGAAACAATCCTTCCCATCTGACGCTGCTAGCGATAGAGGGCGTGTTTCTGTGGGCCAAGTAGCGGGGGAGAGGAGGCGAGCAGGCAGCTTGTCCAGCGATCACTCTGTAGCGATCGTCCGTAGCGATCACTCTGCTCCATACAACTACTGGGTTTCAAAGCTGGACACGTGGCCTGAAATGGCGCTGTACGCCTTGGAGGTGCTGGCCTGCCCTGCCGCTAGCGTGCTGTCAGAGCGGGTATTCAGTGCAGCTGGTGGCGTCATCACCGATAAGCGTACACGCCTGTCAACTGACAGCGCTGACAGGTTGACGCTTATTAAAATGAACAAAGCCTGGATTTCACCAGAATTCAAATCTCCTCCGGGGGAAAGCAGCTAAAGATTAACATTACTTATGTATCCGATTCCTCTTCTCTACTCCTCCTACTCCTCCTCCTCCTTGTCATCTTTGCCTAACGCTGACCCAAAAAGCTATTTTTTAGAGGGCCAACTGGCACTCTTTTACGACAATTATTCCGGAGGGCCCCCTACAGGCCCTCTCTCCAAACAATTTTTCCGGAGGGCCACCTACAAGCCCTCTCTCTAAACAATTTTTCCGGAGGGCCCCCTACAGGCCCTCTCTCCAAGCAATTTTTCCGGAGGGCCACCTACAGGCCCTCTCTCTAAACAATTTTTCCGGAGGGCCACCTAAAGGCCCTCTCTCTAAACAATTTTTCTGGAGGGCCACCTAAAGGCCCTCTCTCTAAACAATTTTTCTGGAGGGCCACCTACAGGCCCTCTCTCTAAACAGTTTTTCCAGAGGGCCCCCTACAGGCCCTCTCTCCAAACAATTTTTCCGGAGGTCCACCTACAGGCCCTCTCTCTAAACAATTTTTCCGGAGGGCCACCTACAGGCCCTCTCTCCAAACAATTTTTCTGCAGTGTCAACTACAGACACTGTAAAACAATGTTTCAGGAGCGTCAAACAGACAGTCCAAAACAATTTTTCAGGAGGCGCAAGTACTGACATTAAAAAAAAAATTTTTTGCTGAGGGTCAACTTTATGTACTCCGAAAAGAAAAAAATTTTTTGGAGGCTCAACAAAAGCCATTTCACTGCATTCTCAGTTGGACAAAGTCATTGGTGATGCTGTGTCAGGCTAAATTTTTGGGTGCTTCACCAGCTACCGCATACTAACTCAGTCACTCTGTTGTCACCGTCGCCATACAGGGCCACGAAAAATGTTTATGTGGTTCGCCTGCTCCCGCAGTGTCACTCGCTCACTCTATTGTCACCACCATAGTGGTTTGCACTATAGCAGCCCAAGTTTGCACATTCCCCTTTTTATCTCCAAGTGATCTATACTGCACGTCACGTAAAAAAATACATTCTTTTGCTCTCAGTGATACAAATCCATTTCATAAAATCCTTTCTTTCTCTTTAACTGATCTACGAGCATGAGCACCTCCCGCCGGAAAACCACCCCTTCGCCTCCATGATCCTCCACACTGTCCACCAATGTGTCCCTGCGCACCGTTCAGCTGTCATTACAGCAGACGTTGGAGCGCAAGCAGAAAAAAAGTTCAGCCCACCTACATGCACAAGCCCTCAACGTCCACATACAGGGCCATGCTAAATTTTTTATGTGCTCTACCTGCTACCGTCGTGTAGCTCGGTCACTCTGACCGAGTCTGACCCTGGGACCGCTCATGTACTGCCCACTTGGAGGATTGCGGGGCCTACCTCGGTCACGGTTTCTCAGACTTACTATGCCTCTTTCTCCAACCCCTCCTCCTCCTCCTTCGAATTACCATCCGTGCTTCACCTCCTGCTACCTCAGTCTAACTCGGTTACTCTGTTGTCACCGCCATGCTGCATCAGGCTAAATTTTTGGGTGGCTCACCTGCTACCTCATCTAACTTGATCACTTGTTGGTGTCACCGCCATGCTGTATCAGGCTTATGCCTGCATCGTGTGGCTGGGGATAGGATAGCAGTGCCAGCATGGGCATGGGTGATGGACCTTCGTTGCACCTAGTTGGGTGCTTCCCTAACATGTGATGGGCATGTGCCTCGCCTTTCTTGGTCTGGGTGAGCACAATTGGCATGAGGGTAACCACAGGCTGTTGCAGGAGAATTTGGGGTAATGGTGGGATTAGGCAGCCTCAGAGGCATCCATGCATGCTGCCCCTGCTGTTTCCTGTCCATTTCCGTGGTGTTTCCATCATTTTCTGAGGTTTCCAGGTTTTCACCCAGCCTTCCCTAGGCAGAGCCTTGGTCCCCTGCAAAAAATGTTTGAGTCTCCCATTGACTTCAATGGGGTTCGTTACTCGAAACGAGCACCCAAGCATCGGGAAAAGTTCGTCTCGAATAACGAGCACCCGAGCATTTTAGTGCTCGCTCATCTCTATACCTAATGTATGTATTATTGTATAGCCATATGCAGTAAATATACAGTATTCTTCTGTATATTCTTCTTGTCAAGATCCAGTCTGATGCTACCAAATTTACTGCTTAATTTTGTGAACTTGATGAAAACTTGAGATCTTGAACAGTCAACTGTTCCCTTCCTATAACTTGAACTATATTGAAGTTTTATAAACTTACCAAAACTCACAGAAAAAAAAGGATAAAAAACATCCTGCATGATTTGATAATAATGATTGCGGATGTCAGTGGCTACATATATCAAAATAAATCACAGAAAAAGAATATTAATGCACGAAAAATAGATGCAAACAATATATACTGTATAAACTAAGCCCTCATTATGATATAATAAAATCTGAGACTCTTAGCCATTATATTTTGATCAAAACACATCTGTGCCCACCTACCCAGCGCCAACGTGGTCTCAGGTCAGGCAGGTCCTAAGCTAAATCTAACTATGCCGTTGGGCATCTATATCTAGGAGCGTGGATGCTGCACATATAGGTGTGTTGCTCCTAGTGACCTCTATGTGCATACAGCAACCGATGAGAGGAGGAGCAAACACACCTGAGCGCCTTGATTACGTGGTACATATAGGTGTGTTTGCTCCTCCTCTCATCGGTTGCTGTATGCACATAGAGGTCACTAGGAGCAACACACCTATATGTGCACACTAGATAAACCTTATCAAAACTATACACTTTGTTTTTCATATTTTAGGAGTATAAGAGATGCAAACCCAATCAAAAGACACCAGATGCTCCATGTAGCAATCAAAGGTGAGACCATCATGGATGAATTTTTTTTTCCTTGTCCTTGTCAGCATAAACTGCCTTGATTTACACTATTATGATCATTATTCATAGTACTATTAGCAGGAGGTTTATAACATATGGAGTGTTGGTAGTATGAGATAAGTGTATGGGGGTTCCACACAATACCAAACATGGCTCATAGATCCATGAGTAGCACTATTTGGGGGGGGGGAGAGAGTGAGCACTTTATTATAACCTCACACAGCAAGAAATAAAAACAAATCAAAGTAGAATAGTTTTCAGTTGCTGACCAATCAACTAATCTAGGTCAAGGCAGCAAGTTTATGGCAAGGTCCAAGGTCAGAGCAGGCAGCCAAGGGACAATAAGGTAACCAAGCATGGGTCAGCACATGCAGGAATTTTAGGAGTCAGGAATCAGACAAAGGTTGGTCCATGGGCAGACAAATGAAATAGAACATCTTTGCAGGAGTAGGAAACAAAACTAACCTATTGCTCAGGCACCCTCACACAGGATAGGGGACCTAAAATATCCTTTAGTGGTCAGCTATCAGCTAAGGAAGCATGTGTGCTTCAGACAGTGAGACAAGGAGAACTATAATTATATTTAAAGTCCCACAAAGAGATATGGAGTGCCAGAATTATGTATACAATATTATAGTTATATGTTATGCACTATTATTATACCTACAGCTCTATAGTAGTCGATACTTTATCACCCTGAGCTACAGTACTCAGTAGCTTTCGTGGGTGGCCAACCTCATGACATAATAAGCTGACCAGCCTACCAGACGTTTTTCTGGGTAGAGTCAATGGTCATTCTGCCCCTGCTTGAAGACTAGTCACCTTGAAAAGAGTAGATCCTGCCAACTATACTCTGTTGCGCTCTAACATCTAACCAACACAGTAATCGCAGATAAATTAAGACTTATTGAAAAACTGCAAATTCGAACATGTAGCTTAACCTACTTACCTAGCTAACCATGTCAATTTTTCCACCTAAAATAAAAAGTAGCACATTTTTTGTGCAAAAATGGCGTGCAACAAATCTTTTTTTATGCCCGATAACTAGCGTACAAGGCTTCATAAATTCCAATGTGCATGTAATATTAATGTATTATTACAAAAAAATTGTATCCTACAATAACTAAAAATGAAATGACTTCAGGCAGCACATTTATTTAGTATTTTTTCTTGATGGGCTGTGAGATTTGAAAATCTTGAATTGATATTTTTCCCATGAAATATTTAGCCCTAATGAGTCTCCCAGAAGCATCTTATGTGATTCCTGTGCTTAGTCAGTGCAAAGTTCTTTTAAAACAGGTTATGTGATCTTGATGTGTGGGCTCAAAAGTAAAAGTTCACATCTGTTGTGAGGAATCATAAATTGTTTTGGCAAAAGCAGGAGATATGGTTTTAAAATCTGAGCACGGCAAGAAAATTAATATAGAACTAGTCTGGGATCCTCTAGGATCCATCATAATTAAATGGTAGACGTAAAATAAATCAATGGTTAAGCAAATATTGCAAAATAATAAGACATGTGAGCTGTTGCTTTTAAAGAGGATAAGAATTTTCAAGTAAATTAGCAGTATATGACCAACACCCCAGTCAAATAGAAATCTCGTAGCCATTCAGCTGAATATAAAAATAATTTACACTGTTTTTGCTCAAAGATCAAGTAAAGATTGTCCCAAAAATAATTGTAAAAAATGTAAAAGGGATAAACAACTAAATTAAACAGAGGGTGATCTCTTGTACAATGACAGACTGGAAAAAGTGTTTGTGAAAATAAGACCTTGATGATCTTCGGAGCATGAATAAATACAGTTTTGCTTGAAAGTTTATGAATAGGGATGAGCAAACCCGTGGAAGTTCGGGTTCGCTGGGTTGGGTCAAACTTCAGGTCAAAGTTTGGGTCCGAGACCCGAACTTGACCCCAAACCCCATTGAAGTCAAAGGTGACCCGAACTTCACTTTATTATTTTCCATTACATTGGAAAATAATATAATTCTTAAGACAGAATGCAAAAGAATGGCCATTTAGGGCTTTAAAAAAAAACTCACCTCATCCACTTGATCGTGCTACAGCAATCTCTTCTATCTTCATTCAGCAGGACCTGCGATGTGCGCAATGACGTCACCGGACTCTCCCACATGGTGAACGCGGTGACGTCATCGTGCACATCGCAGGTCCTTTGCCATGCTGAATAAGGGATATTAACATCCAGATATGTTATGTAATTGCTTTAATTTATGAAAACAGAAATTCTTTGATAAAGCTGATGTCACCGCTTGGGACTTTAATTCACAATTGCATTTAGAGGGATTAATTTTCAAAGTAGGTAGTTGGCCAAAGTTAGTGAATAGATTAAGAAGAGCTGTGAAGGCCTTAATAGGATCTGTTAGAAAGAGGAGCATATCTTCAGCAAATGCGGCAACACCATGGATTATCTTTTTAACAGTATTGCTGAATTTTGTCTAATGGCTTGAAATAACGTTTCTAGGCAGAGTGTAAAAAGAGTTATAGATAAAGAACAGCCCTGTCTAGTGCCATTTAGGATGTTGAAAGGACATGATAGCATGCTATTAACTCTCATACTGGCATAGGGGGAGGAGTACAGGGACAGGGCCACCAAGATAAACTGTGGAGGGAAACCAAACTTCCAGAGTGTAAGTTCCATAAACCTCCAATCCACTCTTTCAAAAGCTTTCTCAGCATCTATGTTGGATATTAGTATGAGTGGCAAGTTCCAGTGCTTGATGAACTCTAAATGTACTTTCTCTGCACTTCCGGCCCCTAACAAACCCAGACTGCTCAGGAGAGAATAAATTATGGAAAAAGCTGCCAATATCTAAGCCCAAAGCTTAAAGGGGTTGTCCGGGTTCAGAGAAGAACCCGGACATACCTGCAATTTCACCCAGGCAGCCTGCCTGAAGAGGACATCGGAGCATCTCATGCTCCGATGCCCCCCCCTTGCCCTGCGCTAGATCGCGCAGGGCAAGGTCTCTTGTTTTGTAAATACTCGCTGCGGGCGGGTACTTCCGCCCGGCAGTGAGTTCGGTGACGTCACCGGCCTTAATGGGCCGGCTTTAGCGCTGCCCTAGCCGTTTTACTGGCTAGGGCAGCGCTGAAGCCTGTCCATCAGCGCGATGACGTCACCGACTCACTGCCGGGCGGAAGCCTCTGCCCTGCAGGGACCGGTACGTCACCGGAACCGGCCGAAATTTCCTTTGCCTCCGCTAATTAGCGCAGGGCAAAGGAGGGCATCGGAGCATAGGATGCTCCGATGCCCTCTTCAGGCGGGCTGCCTGGGTGAAATTGCAGGTATGTCCGGGTTCTTCTCTGAACCCGGACAACCCCTTTAATATTTGAATTTAAAAGTGAGATGGGTCTATAACTAGATGGTATTTTTTTTTCCAGGTTTGGGGATTACAGCTCCAGTGTCTGTTTTGCAGGGCACTAAAGTAAAATTCCAGTTGAAGCCCCAAGAGTGAAACTAAACTATTGTAAGATAAAACTGGTAATCCATTCAGCCCAGGGCTTTTACCTGTTGGGGTGGTGTTGAGGGCTTTCTGGAGTTCTTCTAGAGTAATAGGGATCAAAGCTGACACGCATTCTTTGTATTGTTGTATATCCTCTGATCTTGCTGTAAGAGCGTGGGCAGATTCCTGTGAATGAATATTATTAAGAGGTTGATAAAATGCAGTAAAAACCTTTGCTATATCTACTGTAGTGTTTGCAAGTGCACTATCTTGTGCTCCCATCTGCCTGATATAACATTGTTCGGTATGCTTCCTTACAAGAGCTGTTATGATTTTATTACCTCTCTCACCATGGGCGTAATGCTTATGCTTAATCTTCTGGTAAGCCAGAGCTTCCCCCGCATTTAACAAATGTTTTAATGATGCCCACAGTTCTAGTAGAGCCTTGTGATCTCTCACTGTCAAAGAACGTTTATGGGTTCATCCCAAAGATGCTATCTGAGATATAAAGGCAGTTCATTTTGCCATATGTTGTTTTTTCGAATGGGCTCCCAGGGCCAAAAACTGTCCCCATACGACTGACTTATAAGCTTCCCAAACAGAAGTTTTGGATACTTCAGGGGTCCCATTATCTATAAAATATTGGTGAAGTCTCTCAGAGAGTGACCGGATATGTGATGGAGTATCTAGTAAGATGGGATCATATTGCCATGTCTACTCTCCACTCTCAGAAAGTTTGGGGAAAAGTAAAGAGAAAGTAATGAGTAATGAGAAACAGAAATGCAAAGGATATCTGCACTGGGCACCATAGCAAGGTATCTATCAGCAACGAACAAAAGTCGCTGATAATACCTATGAGGCTTAGAGTAGAAAGTGTAGTCTATCCTGTTCGCATGTGGCGACCTCCAGACATCATTCAAGTTTAATTCCCTTATCTTGTTATGTATACCTTTAAGTGCTCTATAAGATATGGCAGACCTCTGTGCAGAGGAATCAAGAAGGGGATCCAGAGCAATGTTGAGGTCACCTCCTAAAACAAGAAGTCCTGAAGTGAATAAGGAAATGGTATGGAGTGTATCTTTAAAGGGTTTCTGTCACCTGAATTAACCCTCTTAAACCTGCTGACATTAGAGATATGGTTATGTTTATTGATGGCCCCCTTACTGCTGAATTCCTACTTTTGTAATATGTAAATTAGCCTCTAAAAGCGAGGGGGCATTGCCCCTGCTCCTAGAGGCTCAGTTTTGCTACCTCCTTCCACGCCCAACGTCCTTGATTGTCAGGGCCACTCCAGGACCTTGAAATGCTTCTTACGAAGCCATTCCTTAGTTTCCCTGGCTGTGTGTTTCAAGTCATTGTCATGCTCGAAGGCCCAGCCATGACCCATCTTCAATGCTCTTACTGAGGGAAGGAGGTTGTCGGCCAAAATCTTGCAATATATGGCCCAATTCATCCTCCCTTCAATACGGTGCAGTCGTCTTGTTTTCTTTGAAGAAAAGCACCCCCAAAGTATGATGTTTCCACCCCATGCTTCACGGTTGGGACGGTGTTCTTGGGGTTGTACTTATCCTTCTTCTTCCTCCAAACACGGCAGGTGGAGTTGATACCAAAAAGTTCTATTTTGGTCTCATCTGACAACATGACCGTCTCCCATGCCTCCTCTGGATCATCTAGACGGTCATTGGTGAACTTCAAATGGGCCTGGACATGTGCTGGTGTAAGCAGGGGGACCTTTCATGCCCTGCAGGATTTTAATTCGTGACGGCATAGTGTGTTACTAACGGTATTCTTTGAGACTGTGGTCCCAGCTCTCTTCAGGTCATTGACTAGGTTCTCCCAAGTAGTTCTGGGCTGATTCTTGCCCTTTTTCAGATTTATCCTTACCCCACGAGGCAAGATCTTTCATTGAGCCACAGAAAGGAAGAAGGTCATCTTATTTTTCTTCCATTTTTTAATAATTGGGCCACTAGTTGTTGCCTTCTCACCAAGCTGCTTGCATATTGTCCTGTAGTCCATACCAACCTTCTTCAATTTTGTCCTTGAGGTTGTTATACAGCATTTTGGTCTTGGCCATGGTGGAGAGCTTAAAGTGTGATTGATTGTGTGGAAAAAAAAACAGATTAATAATTTTCAGCTTTGAGTACAAAAAGAAAATATTAGAAAAATGATATAGGAAATAAAATAAGAAAGAAAAGAAAAAGAGAAAAAGAAATAACTAACTCCTCCCATAATGGGATACTACTAGAGGGCATCCCGAGTAATAAAGTATGTCCACTGCCAATATTCCATTTGTTTGGTCACTCAGGAAGATATGTTCCTAATAGAAGACTCTTGAAGTCTTCAGCTTGGAAGCAGATGAATATGTTGTCAGGGCAGATAATGTAGGGAAAACCACTTCTTCCAGAGCAGGTAGTCAGGATGGAACTACAATCGGTAGCAAACTTAAAATGTCCCACAGCTTGTCAGGCGTGTGGACAATAAGAGTGCTCTTCTTAAGTCGCCACCATGGAGCACAGTCAGGCTCCTCCCCAAAGATGCTTTAAGCTCTTTAAGACAATGACAGCAGGTTGAATGCATGGTTGACAACAACATGTTTCAAAACACACGACAATATTGCATATGTTATGCTTTTACATAATAGAAACTTTCCAAAAAACAGTGACGTATTGGGACCAAGCGTCCAAAAATGAGTGGGAAAATCGCTTGCCCTGTTTATACATACACACATGGTAAATCTTAAGAAATGTTGTGATTGATCCTACAGAAATCTCTCAAAATGGTAGCCAATAAAAAGGGATAATTTTTGCATTGTTTTTTAAATAAAAAAAAAATCAGACAATGTAGTGTGTTTTTAAACAGGCTGTCTGTTGCCACCAGATGCCATCTGTGTATCCATGGCCATAGATGTTGCTGTCTCTCTTACAATAGTAATGCTGTCTTGGCATTAAAGAGCATGAAAGGGGTTGAGTACAGTCCTCAGAGACATCAGAGTGTCATACATGACTTTTCAGGGCAAATGGAGCATTTTATTTCGGGTTGAATTTATTCAAACTGCTCTAAGGCTACTTTCACACTAGCGTTAGCACGGATCCGGCACCTAAAGGGTGCCGACGGATCCGTGCTAACGCTATACATGTGTGGAGCCGGAGCAGCGCTCCGGCCCCACACATGACACACATTAAAACAACACACAGACTACATACAAACAAACATACAGACATACATACAAACATACAGACATACATACATACTCACATACTCCCGGGACGCCGGCAGAACGTCTTCACGCGCCTCCTGCGCGCAGTGATGACGATTCCCCACAGCGCCCTCTGCTGGGCGCAGTGGGGAAATGTCATCGCAGCGCGCAGGAGGCGCGTGAAGACGTTTCTGCCGGCGTCCCGGGAGTATGTGAGTATGTATGTATGTATGTCTGTATGTTTGTATGTATGTCTGTGTGTATGTATGCATGTCTGTGTGTATGTATGCCGGATCCGGAATGACCCCCCATTGGAAATCAATGGAGGACAGATCCGGATTACTGGTGTGTCCACACCAAACGGATCCGTCCCCATTGACTTGCATTGGGGGTCATTCCGGATCCGGTCTTGGTGCGGATGCCTGGACCGGAGAGCAAACCGCAGCATGCTGCGGTTTGTCCTCCGGTCTGAAGACGGAACGGAATGCTTTCAGGAGCATTCCGTTGTCTTCAGTTCAGTTTTGTCCCCATTGACAATGAATGGGGACAAAACTGAAGCGTTTTTTTCCGGTATTGAGCCCCTATAACGGAACTCAATACCGGAATTTAAAAACGCTAGTGTGAAAGTAGCCTAAAACTTGCTCATCTGTAATAAATATCTCACTATCCATTGTTTTAAGAGCATTTTGCCTGATTTTACTGCTAAACTTTTCTTCTTTGAACTACTGAATGTAAAACTTGTTTTTGCCCAATTGAACAAAATTAATTTATACTGTATACCTTTTTGATTATCTTCTTAGATTCTGCCTGGCTGCACTGGCATGAAGCCAGTTTACACACTTCCTCTTTCCCTTCTCTTTGCTTCTTCTTCCTTTATACTTATATTTTCCTGCTTATTTTTGTTTTCTTCATTTGTGATATACTTGAAACTGGGTATTACATAGCCCAAATACTGTACTTTACCTGTTCTTTTTTCTTTATTTTTTACTCTGTGTATGGGATAATGTTTAGATGTCAATATATTAATGACATGTAGGCCATATTGTGTATACCTTATATTTTTTATTGCATATTTTATATAGTTATTATCTTCCCCACTCCAAAGACATACTGAAAGGGAACTTAGATGTGAGCCCCTTTTGGGGCAGCTTCATGCAAAGTCTGTAAAGCTATGTGGAACATAGCATGGATATATGAGTGTAAAATAAATAAATATACCACTGTTCTTTCATCCTGGATTAATATTACTTTTAAAACTTTACATTTTTATTGAGAGTACAGTTGGCCCTCAAGTTACAATATTAATGGGTTCCAGGATGACCATTTTATACTGATTAAAATTGAAGACAAATAAGCAGATAACTAAAACAGATAAAACAAGTCCGTACATATCACAGTCAGGAGCTGATAACTACAACTAATACAGTTATTTTACCAGATAAGGCTACTTTCACACTAGCGTTTTAAAATTCCGGTATTGAGTTCCGTCATAGGGGCTCAATACCGGAATAAAACGCTTCAGTTTTGTCCCCATTCATTGTCAATGGGGACAAAACTGAACTGAAGACAACGGAATGCTCCTGAAAGCATTCCGTTCCGTCTTCAGACCGGAGAACAAACCGCAGCATGCTGCGGTTTGCTCTCCGGTCCAGGCATCCGCACCAAGACGGATCCGGAATGACCCCAATGCAAGTCAATGGGGGTGGATCCGTCTGGTGTGACCATAATGGTAACCGGATCCGCCCTCCATTGACTTTCAATGGAGTCCATTACGGATCCGGCTACACATAGACACATACAGACACAGACACACACATAAACATAAACATACACACACATATAGACATACAAACACACATACATACTTACATGCTCCCCGGCAGGTCTTCGGAGCGTCAGGGACAGGAGGGCTCACACAGGTCACGATTCCCCACAGCGCCCTCTGCTGGGCGCCTGGTGGAATCGTCATGATTCCACCAGGTGCCCAGCAGAGGGCGCTGTGCGGAATCGTGACCTGTGTGAGCCGTCCTGTCCCTCTGACACTCCGAAGACCTGCCGGGGAGCATGTAAGTATGTATGTGTGTTTGTATGTCTATATGTGTGCGTATGTTTATGTGTATGTATGTACTGTGTGACATGTGTGGGACCGGAGCGCGGTTCCGGCTCCACACATGTCACTGCGGCAGGCCTGATCCGGCAGCACCCTTCACCTGCCGGATCAGGCCTGCCGCCAGTGTGAAAGTAGCCTAAGTGGTTTTGAGTGGTTGGATCTGAGTCTGAGACATTATATGTTAAGTCTAGTTTCAACTTACAATGGCCCAGGAAAGATCATTGTATGTTGAAAATATTGTATCCTGAGGCCATAGTATGTTGAGGGATCACTGTAAATGATTCTACAGCTTTTATTAACCATATTCAGATTTAAAATGAACCATTAATTTGCATATTAAAGTATTTGCTATAAAATACAAGTTTAACTGAAAATGAACAGGAGATATATATTGATTATACTTTACTATGACTCCTAGCATTTTCAGTGCACAGAAAACACATTTTTTGCTACTGGTATTTAATGTTAGAAATGTTAAAAAAGATTAAAGATTTCTCTGAGGACCTTTAACATAAAAAACAGCCCCACACTGTAAAAACACAGACAAAGTTGACATTGTTGAGTGCATTTTAATGGAACAAGAAACAAGTTTATAACCTTGTGGCCCTAAGGTGAGAACAATATCTATAAACCTGAACAGACAAAGAATTGCATTTTACCCTTTGAAGGAATCCTATTCGGACTGCATACCATCACTTCTGACAAAGCACTAATACAACCATAAAACACTTTTAAATAGTAAAAACATAACATTAAACTAGAAAATCATGATTACTGATTATTACATGGAAATGTAAAAATAATGAAAAAATACAAAAATAGTTTGCTCTAAAACTGCCCCAGAACTATGACAAGTTATTTTAAAGTTTAAAGATTTCATAAACACCTGGGAAAAGCTTGAAAATGCCCAATGGATACATGACAGACTTATAACTAGAGATGAGAAAATGAATTCTAAAATTTCTAAACAAATTCAATTTATCCAGAATTTAGTGAAAAGTCGAGCTGCATCTAGATCTGGATTTTTGGCAATTCAATCTGAGCAAATTTTGAGGAAAGAGAGTGAAAAAGAAAACAATTAATAAAAAAAATGAAAAAAGTACAGTAAGAGACTAGATTTTCAGGCCAAATTGAGTACTTTTCGATTCAGGTAGAATAGTTTTGAACTGTAATCGAAATGGTTGACATACCGTATTTGGCCGAATTGAATTTTGAGCAATTCGTTCATGTCCACTTATAACTAGACTAATTATTGTATTTGTAGAATTACACCCTCTCTACTATTATTGTCAGAAAAAATTTGCAAGAATATTATAAAATAATATCAGAAAAATAGTTCTTATTTCTATATACAAATGCTAAAAAAAATCAAATAGATACAAAATCAAAATTCAAACGCTTTGACAAGTTTAACATGACCATAGTGCAAATCCACAAAAATACACCCACCCCCCTCCTTTTATTATGTATCACAGAATCAAACTATGATAACTTGGTGATCTGAAATTTGGGACAGTAGGACTAATAGGCAACTGATTTTTTTAACTCAATGAATTTTTATTGTAGTTTTCAAAACACAATGATATAACAAAACCAAAATACACAAACAGCACATAATACGCATACAGTCTTCCAAGTACAGAAATGAAAATTATAAATAAAAGAAAGAAAGGGTCACAAAATGGCCACAGTATATTCTGAGGTAATCTAGGCTTCCCTCATCTTTTCAAATTTGGGATAGGAGTGGTGGGCATAGGCTATAGTTATCTCAAAAAGTAAGGTGGTATGGAGCTTTTGTGTTATTTTAGTTTTTGACTCCTATCATATCAAAGACATTGTGAAAAATTATCCCAAAGAGATTCAAGCAGATGCATGCCCATAAGATGTGAAATACAGTGTCTCTGTATCGCCACAATCGCTCCAACAAAGATGGGAGACACCTGGGAACTTGTGACATAGGGGCATATTAATTAAGACAGTAGTTTTAGACGCTGGTCTTAATAAACCCCTAAACTGCCGGCCCATCTCCTTCCCCTCCCACATTAAGCCCACAATTTTAGACCTGGCGTGAGCAGCAAGAAGTCGCAGATTTCAGATTTATAAATGACCCCCATAGTCTTTCTAGAGTATAGTACCATCTCTATGTATTTGTCATCAAGGACTTAAAATGGGATGTACACTTTAAACTGGTAGATATAAACCTTAATGCCGAAGTCCATTGTAATGGGGTAAATGAACAGTACAACTGTTTTTCCCACATAAGAAAGGGAGAGAACTTATTGAATGGCTCCTTGTTCCGCATTAAAGAGAAGAGTGTTATAAGACAGGAGCCTTTAAGGGTGGTCTTGACTAAAGTTTGAAAACATTCAAATTAGCAGTCAGCATTAAAGGGTTTCTGTCACCAGTTTTTTTCGGTATGAATCAGGCTGACATTAGAGATGTGCTAATGTCACCTGATTCCAAATATATATCTGTTTTATTTACTGGTGCCCCCATTTTTATATAAAATGAACTTTTATTTTATGCTAATAAGGCTCCTAGGTGCAAGGGGCGTTACCTCTGCTCCTAGAGGCTCTGTTGATTGACAGGACCAGGCAGAGAAGAAACATTCAATTCACCATAGATTTTAAGGACCTTCAATGATGTCATGACCATGTGATCAGTCACATGGTTTAGGAGGAGACAGGCTGTTTGTGTGATCCTAACCATGTGACTGATCACATGGTCATGACATCATTGAAGGTCCTTAAAATCTATGGTGAATTGAATGTTTCTTCTCTGCCTGGTCCTGTCAATCAACAGAGCCTCTAGGAGCAGAGGTAACGCCCCTTTGCACCTAGGAGCCTTATTAGCATAAAATAAAAGTTCATTTTATATAAAAATGGGGGCACCAGTAAATAAAACAGATATATATTTGGAATCAGGTGACATTAGCACATCTCTAATTTCAGCCTGATTCATACCGAAAAAACTGGTGACAGAAACCCTTTAAAGGAGTGTCTGAATGTAGTAGTTGTTGGATTTGTAAGTATTTATAGAAGTCTTTATTGGGAACAAGAAAGGTGTGATGGATATGCTGGAAAGGGTATATTTTATCCCCATCCATGAATTAGGAGTAGAGATGAGTGAGCATGATCGGCCGAGCGTACTCGGCAGCAATTTTCGAGTAGTAGCGTACGCATCTTCTAATCTGTACGCTAATGCGTACGCATCTTGTAATTTGTACGCATTAGCGTACAAATTTATAAGATGCGTAGGTATTAGTGTACAGATTATAAAATGCGTATGCATTAGCGTACAGATTATAAAATGAGTACGCTACTACTCGAAAATTGCTCCCGAGTACCCTCGGCCGAGCATGCTCGCCCATCTCTAAATAGGAGACATTCTGGAAAGGCTTCAGATTTCTAAGAATGTAAATCTAGATATGGAATGAGAATCTCTAGCGCCTCCAGTGGTGTCTTCTCCCTTAAGAAAATGGTTGTTGTAGAGCATAAGGCAAGAAACTGTTTCCAATTATTGACAGCAGAAGACGTTAAATATAGAAGAGAAGGAAGATTACTGTGTGCATTTAGGGAGAGAATCAATTAGAACTTCAGGCTGTTCGAGGGGATGAGAGCGGACTCTCTATCTATTTGAATCCAATGGTGTGAGGGAGTATTGACCAACCAATCTCTCAATTGGTTAATCTCGGTCGTTAAGTAATAATTATATAAATTGGGGAGATTAAGGTCACCATAAGGTCTATGTTTAGTTAATAGTTTAGCACCTAAATGAGGTTTGCCATGAGGCCACATAAATGAGCATAAAAGTTTGGAGGCCTTTTGTAAAAAAGGATCTAGATATAGAGATGGGTAAAGGATTTTATAGCATCCAAAGCCACTCTTAGAGGGCAATTTGGGTCCTGTAGGGTAAGGATCACCTCATATGTATATAAAGATATGCAATGGGAGTGATCTTCAGTACGAACGCCACTAATTCTTTCATCAGAACGGATGGCCTGAGCAAGGGGTTCTACTGCAAGTACAAAAATCAAGGGAGAGAGTGGGTACCCTTGCCTTGTGCCATTCGTGATAGAAAAGGCATCTGACAATGTGCCATTGACAGGGACCCATGCAGAAGGACAGAAGTATATTACCAGTTGAGATGGTTGAATGCTTTTAATGCATCTAATTTCACAAAAACTGCCGATTCCCTCCACCTCTAATATGTAGTTAATTTTAACAATAGAATGCATGTAATCTGCACTTTCTCCAATGTAGGTATAATGCTTTATTCAATCCATGTCAGCATTGTTATCCATGGACTTAGAAGCAACCGAAATATTTATTTTCAATTATTTTCGATTTCAGCGATATTATGGATGTGGCTATTATTCTACTTTGCAGATTCTCCAAAGATTTATTCTTTGTTTTACTTGGATTTGCTATAATTCTACTTTTCAGCCTTAGAACGGGATTGGCAAATGAAAGTTCCAAGAGAAACAACTTTAGCAAAAATAATGGATACCTGCATAACAATTCTTGGCCTTCAGGAGAAGAGACATACTTCATTATTTTGCAGTGGGCTTTACGAGCTCCTATCAAGGTAACAAACAGCATGTTTGAAATGGATTCATCTCTGTATCAATTAACTATACCACAGATTTTATGTTAGAGAAGTAAATAGCAGCACACAGCTCTAGGGGGAAGGTATGTTCTCAAATGGTTGAGTCCTAGTACATGCAGTACCAGGTTCCAGCCTACGGAACCGCACAGGGTGTATGCATTTTTTTTATTGAGTTTTAAATATTTATTTTAATTATTCTATTTTTTTTTACAGGTTTATTTTATTTTTTGCAACTTTATTTTATTAATTTAATTTCTGTATGTCAGTATATTATAACTGGGTTTAACCCACTTAGGCATTAACAGTGGCTCAGTGGTTTGCACTGTTACCTTGCAACACTGGGATCCTTCAAACATGACCAAGGTCAACATCTGCATGAAGTTTGTGTTTTCGTGGGTTTAACTCCCCGTGTCATACATATACGACAGAAGGAGGGCTCCCACTTGCAAGCGTCATAGGCACCAGTTCTCTGCTGTTTCAAACAGCCAGAGCTAATGTCTGTGATGGCACTAACTCCAATCACAGGCATTTAACCCTTTAGGTGCTGTGGTGAAACATGTCCATGGCATCAAAATTATGAAAAACCGGAAGCAGGCGCTTCCAGGTCAGGGTCGACATGCGGCCATCAGGGGTGCCGTTCCTTTGCTCTGATGTGCTGGGTCTTTCTGAAGAGACATAGCATATCATAGCTGTAGTTGCTATGTAGGCCTACAGGTGGCAGGCCTCCATAGGATAACCACAATTGGAGCTTAGACTCTAGTTTTATTAAATTAGAGTCTCAGCTAAAAGAGATCAGAATATTGCATATTCTAGCCTCCTAGGGGGCAAAAAAGTAAAAAAAAAAGTTCAAAAGCAATTTACAATATATAACAAAAAATTTAAATCAATTCTCCATTTCACAAAATTAAAATAAAAGTAAACAATAAAAGAACATAATGATCATGGGCATCGTCGCATCCCAAGCTGCCTGAACTATTAAAATATAAAATTTTTTATATATAATATAAAAAATATAAAAACACCAAAAACTATATGAGTGTGGTATTGTAATTGTACAGACCCAGAGAATGAAGGGCATAGGACAGTTTTACTGTATAGGGAACGCCATAGAGACAAAACCTATAACACTGTGGTGGAATTGCATTTTTTTCCACCCCATTTGGAATTTTTTTTGTTTCCCATTACATTGTGTGCAATATTAAATGGTACAACTTGTTTCACAAAAAAACAAGCCCTAATACGGCTATGTGAACAGAAAAATTGGTTAGGTTGGTGTTTCCCTATACCAATTAATACAGTTTAATTATAAAAAGATGCCTGCCTACAACTAAGATAAATATTAACGTGGAATTTATTACGCCCTGCACTCAGGAATTCTTACAAGGAGACACAAACTAGGGACTTGTAACTTTTTCCAATAACTTGGAATAACTTTTGCAACATTTTGCATTTTTACAATACATACAGTTTTGAAAAGTGTGTGGAAAAATGGAAGCATGGATTGCTATGTGAATTATTTTCACTCCAGGTTTATCACTGCAACTTTTTAAAAACATTTAAAAAAAGTCACAAACACACTGAAGGTGTGGAGTATTAGGGACAATTCACATTGAGTTTGCCTCAAAATCTGCTCCCAAAATGCTTCCCGTTCATTTCAATGGGGAGCAGCACTTTGCTACGCGTGTAAAAAAAGAAGCGTGGAAAAAAGAAGCAGCATGCTTTATCTTGGGGCAGACTGAGCTCTGAATTTCCCATTGAAATGAATAGGAATTTCCAAATAGGTCCATGCTTTTTCACGTATTCCACGCTGATTTTTTGCACCATCTTCTGGTACGATTTATCTAAAAGGCGTCGGGCATCCAAGCGGGCCTCTTGTAGAGCCCGCAGGGTGTCCGGAGTAAGAGCACGTTTATGGGCCATTTCCAGCCTAGTCACTTTATGAAGAGCAAGAGATAGAGAAAGCGCTTTTTCCCTTTTAAGCCTAGTCCCATGTTTCATCAGAATGCCCCTGAGCACACACTTAAGAGCCTCCCACTGGGTGGGTAGGGGAGTAGTATCAGACTGATGTGTACTGAGAAACTCAGTGATAGACTGAGAAATGTCTGCTGCACACACCGAATCCAAAAGAAGGGATTCACTAAGTCTCCACATCCATTCAGTCTTAGAAAGATTAGGAAGCTGTAGAGAGCAATACACAGGGGCATGGTCAGACCATAAGATAGAGCCTATGCGCGTGGAGTCCACCCATGACAGAGCCCGATGTTGGAGCAGAATGTAATCTATTCTACTGTAGGTGGAATGGGGGGGTGAGTAACAGGTATAGTCCCTATCGGTAGGATGGTGCAGGCGCCATGGGTCACAGAGCTGAAACTGCAGCAAGGATTTTTTAACCTTCTTGATCGCTCCATATGAGAGAGTAGCTCGTCCAGAGGAGTTGTCTAAGGTGGGATCAAGGGTAAGATTTAGGTCCCCACACAAAATCAATGTACCTTTCGCCAGGGGGATAACTTTGTCTATCAAGCCAACTAGGAAGGTGACTTGGTTTTGATTTGGAGCATACGTGTTTATAATAGTGAATTCCCTCCCCTCAATGCTTAAGATCAGAATCAAGTACCGGGCATCAGGGTCCGCCACGCAATCTAGCATTTGAAAAGGCAGGTTTTTATGGATCGCTATGGCGACTCCTTTAGATTTATTAAGCTGGTTATTAGCAGTAAACCAGGTTGCGTAGTGACGATGACGAAGGCCTGGGGAGGAACCCTCCTTGAAATGTGTTTCCTGGAAGCAGACAACCTGTACCTTTTGCCGATGAAAGTGGTGGAGCACCTGGTTGCGTTTTTGTGGCGAGTTCAGGCCATTCGCATTATACGATGCAATTTTGAGTGATGACATGTCCAAACCCTATAAAAGAAGGAGAGAGAACACAAAAAAAAAAACCCCAAGGGGGGGGAGGGGAGGAAGGAGGAGAAGAGGAAGAGGAGAACCGGAGGAGGGAGAAGGAAGAGAGAAAGAAAGATGGGGGCGACGGGAGGAGAGGGCTAAGGGCAGGAAGAGCCCCTAATCAGTAAGAAATAGACAGTGAAGTACGGACCAAACGGTCCACCAAGACAGTCACCTGGGAGGAGCAAGCTCCCAGGAGGGTGTCTTAACCTATGTGGGGGAAGTGTTAGCCGTACAGCAGAGAACCATCTGCCTCCCCTGCGATGAAAGAATAAACCTAAGAAAACATCAGTTAGAGACAACACAATCCACAGTTAGTGCTTGTGAACCAGGGGATCAAAGTAAACAGTTGAAAGCGAAGTAGAATAAGACGTATACATCTCAGCTCGGAGAGTTAAGTCCTCAGAAGGGGCGGGAAGCTTGAGAGTCCCGCCAGGTACCATCTTGACGTCTGCGGCGGTTGCGGGCAGCGCGGGATGGGAGGCCTTGGGAGCTCCCTGCAGAGCGTTGAGAAGGAAGCTGTCCCTGTGGAGGGGACGGATTGGAGGGGTCGAATGAGGGCCATTGTCCCAGATCCACCGGAGGGAGGTTGAGTCCCTGTAGGAACCCAGGGAGGTCCTCAAAACTGCGGAGGGTAGTGGAGTTGCTTTTGTGTCCAGCTATTAGAGCAAAGGGGAAGCCCCAGCGATAGGGAATCCCCCGCTCGCGCAGGAGAGAGAGGACGGGTTTCAATGTCGCCCTTTGAGCTAGAGTGTAACGGGACAAGTCCTGTAAAATCGTTATAGGTACTCCATCAAAGGAGAGGGACTGGCGCTGCCGAGCCTGGAACAGGATTCGCTCTTTGACGGCATAATAATGTATCCGGCAGATAACGTCCCGAGGTGGTGCTCCATCTGGAGGAGGAGGGCGCAGAGCTCGGTGAGCCCGGTCTATCTCAATGTGGGAAGATCTTGGCCTATCCAGCAGATCGTTGAAGATGCTGAGAAGTCAGGAAAAAGGTCAGCAGGAGGTATGGACTCAGGGACCCCTCGGATCCGAATATTATTACGGCGGCCTCTATTCTCCAGGTCGTCGAGGTGCTGTTGAAAGTTGTGTATTTGAGTCCCATGTAAATGAGTAACATCTTGGAGCGTCTTTACCGTTGAGCGAAAATCCGAGTTATCATGCGAGACAGTGTCTACCCGCTCTTTTAGAGTAGTGAGTTCCGCTCTGACTTGAGAAAATTCCTGCTTGCATTCTTGAAGGATTTTTGATGCGAAAACAGAGAAATCTTCCTTAGAGGGCAGAGAGCAGAGAAGTTGACGCAGGACCGCTACCGTGGGAGCCCTAGTGTCATCTATGAGAGCAGGTGGAGCAGATCTGGGTAGCAACTCAGGAGGAAGAGTGGTAGCGGTCGCCCCAGAGATGTTTTGAGGAGGATGAGCAATGGCCTGTGGAGAGTTAGGATATGCTCCTTTATGGCCCCCCCATGATGAGGAACCAGTGGACCACTGCGGCGACGCCGACAGAGAGGAGGTAGGAGAGTCTGGTGGAGACAGGGGCCCCCATTTGTGGTTTATTGGGGTAGGCTGGTGTCCACGCAGTAAAAGACAAGGGTCCCTTTTAGAAGGAGGGTTATTGCTTGAAGCCCCCTGACTGAACAGGGCTCCATGTTTCTGATGGGGCGAAGGAGGATGAGGCCCCTCAGCGTATACTTGCTGTGGATGGAAGATTGAGGCAGAGGGCCGCAGTGAGGAGGCACCAGGAGCAAGTTCCACAGGCAGGGAGCATGGGACCGCTTGAGACCCAGGCGGTGACTGGGAAAGAAGAGGGGGACTTGCCTGTGCTCCAGGAGCGATGTCCATGAGGTGGATCTGGTGGACAGGCGTCAGGGAGGCACGAGACGGCAGTGTAGATGGATCCGGCGCGTGGAGCGGGGCACCGCCATGATGGAATGTGGCGGGCTGAGCGAGCGCCTCCCGCTCCACAGGAGGAGGAATAAGAAGAGCCGCTTCTTCACCGCGGCGCGCCGGAGGGGCCGAATGTGTTCTGGCAGATGCAGGTGAGGGTCCGACTTGCCGCAGAGAGACGCCCAGGGAACGGGCTGGTGAGGAAGCACTGGGGGCGGCCATGCTGCAGGCCGCTCCCGCGCTCCAGTAGCATAGACTCAGGGCCCTCTTCAGAGTCCGGGGGCTTGCGAAAAAAAGAGCTGAGGTCCCCTTGTGATGCAGAAAGGGGAGCCGATGGTCGGGCTCTACCCTTTTTAATGGATTTGCCCATGATGGCTGGGGATTTGGCTGCAAAACAGGCAGGAAGGCAGAGGAGCTCAGAAGACACGTCTTCACTCAGCCATAGCTAGCCACGCCCCCAAGAAGCTCCACGCTGATTTTTTAAGTGTTTTTCTTTTTTTATCAGTCGTGCTAAAGGGGGTGTCCAGGACATACCCTCATTTCCACTCAGGCAGACAGTTCTACTTCCGCCCAGCAGTGAGCCCGGTGATGTTACCGGAACTGATGGGTGGGTTTTAATGTTGCCCTAGCCTATATATATCAGAGCGGTGACGTCACCAGGAACACTACTGGATGGATGCCTCCGCCCAGCAGTATGTTATTACAAACAAAAAAGCCCTTGCCCTACGCGATACAGCTCAGGGCAAGGGAGAGCATCTCATAATAGGGGGCTGAAATTGTGGCCCTTATTTCTAGGTGTTAGGTGTATGATGCTCATGCAACATTTGATAAATTTGTTGCAAAGTATGCCAACACAGATTCAAGCAAAACTGATTTCAGATTTCACCCTCATGATAAATTCACTCCAAAATCCGTATTTAACAAGAACCTAAGCTCTCTCTAGTGATGGCTGGGGACACCCAAAATTTTATCACTAATCTCTAAAGATGCACTCTAATTAATTGGACTACCTATCCAAAATCTACTGTTATAAAAAAAATACTGTAAAAACCAGAATCCTGATGTTTCAAAGTTTCCCTAGTTAAACCTATAGGGTATAATATGAAAATTGCAAAATGAACAGTATTATTATTGGGGATCTCTCTGTGTCTCTTTTTCAGGGCAAATACGACACTACAAATGTTGTCGCAAGTGGTGTTTCTGCACCACCAACACCACTTTCTGAAAAGGGGACTTGGCGAGGGCAGCAAGGGGGTCCACCACACTTTTCTTCATTTGCGCCTGTTTTCAGGCACAAAAGAAGGCAGAAATCCACGGCAGCTCTGATTTCATTCTGCCGCACGAGACAGCCGAGTATTGGCCTAATTTATGACGAGGAATGCGCCTTTCATAAATTAGTCGCATCCTCCTGCAGCGTAAGAGATTAAATCTCCTCCATAGTCTATAGAGGTTAGGACCTTATTTCTCAAGGAATACTGTTTTCTTTACACAGTTTATGGTTATCTTCAATCTCTCACAACTCTGTGGAGATTGTGATCATTCTCATATGGAGCACATTATTCCCACATTTGTCTTTCTGTCTTGGATAAAGTACTGGATGACTTCTACAGTAGCTGACATTGTACATTTGTTATGGTTATGATTTATTTATAACTTATTCTATATCTCACTTATGGTACAATGCTATCAGCATTAGCAGACATGGAGAAAAGGAACTGATTACACTGATTCTATAGAAGGTAAGCTAGTTCCTGAATCATTACTGAGAGATAGTGATACAAAGATTACATATTTATGTAAGTTCTGCCATTCCTACATTATTTCTACTAAAAGTTTAGGAATGCATTAGGCTACTTTCACACTTGCATTGTTAATTCCGGTATTGAGATCCAGATGGGGATCTCAATACTGGAATAAAATGGATCCATTTTGATTTTGCACATCAGGATTAGGAATGAGAAAACCCAAACTGCAAAGTTCGGGTTCATATCAAACTTTGTGAGTTCTGAGTACCCGAACTCAAATTCAGACTTTTTCACTGAAGTTCGGGTTCGGTGTTCAGGTGATTTTATTATTTTCCGTTATAACAGAAAATAATAGCATTCTTAACATAGAATACTAAATAAAATGACCATTGAGGGGTTAAAAATTGAAAGAAAACCCTCATCTCATCCACTTGATCACGCATGGTCGGTATCTTCTTCTTTCTTCTTTCTGCGGGACCTGCAAAAGGACTTGCAATGACGTTACCACACTCATCACGTGTGAGTAGCACATCTATTTTTTGCAATCTGTTTTAATTTTCTGATTGTAGCTTTTTTAAAATTTTATTTCCTGAACATTATTATGGTGGGCCGCCATTTTGTATGTTGAAAACATTAGGAAAATTGCTTTATGGCAGCCCCATGGACCATAGACACAATAGTCAGGAGGGGACTGAGTTGTATGGGAGAATTTTCTAGGCATGCTCTATGGCCTTTACAGAGGTCATTGTACAAGAAAGGAATAGATAAGATTTAATAACCATCTTGTAACGGGGAGGGGAGGGGAGGACCCGGTGATGCACGCTTCACAAGAGCGGCCAGCGTCTTCCATCCCCTGGATTACAAGCAGCAGGGGAGCTGCCCAATGACATGAGTCGGCGCTCAGGTTTTTTGAGGTTTCTGATTTGGGTCACATGACACGGGCCTTGTCATGTGATCCATCTGCTGGGTCTATTTAAACAGGCAGCCTGCTGGCAACAGGTTGCCTGTGATTGGTCTTCATTCCTGGAACTTTCAATTTGAACTGCTGTGACTACTGTGCTTTGACTTTTGCCTTGTGAATTTGACTCCGTCCTCGTCTCATCCTTTTGTACTTCGTTACCTCTCGGTTTTTACCTCGGCTCATGTATCTGACTCTGCTTTGTTTGATCCTCTGGTGTTTGACGTGACTTCCCAGTTTGACCTCGGCGATCTTCGCATTTTGTGTGAGTACTGTCTTTGTTTATTGTTTTCTCCCATTGTACCCCCTCCCTGTATGCCCCTGCACGTACCTTGGTTAGGGAATGTCGACTAGTTGTACGCCGTTGCATAGGACGGGCCATGCAAGTAGGCAGGGTCAGAGGTGGGGTGGAATTCAGGGCTACACATACCCCTGAATACTTGACACACCTATTGTGAATGGTGGATCCTGTCTTATCTATACACAAAGGTGATATCATTCCAGGCAGGATTAGAATTACAGATGAGCAGATAACTGCAGTAAAAAGATCTGTATGGACCAAGCAGTGGCACATATTATTAGACATAGTGGCCAGTGCGAAAACTACAGGTTTTCTGGTTTTAGTTTAAATATCAAAAGTGACATGGAAAATTAAAAATAAACATAAAAAAGTGATTTAAACAGCAGATTATTTTCTGATGACACATTCCCTTTAATAAAGAGCTTTTACCAGTCAGTTATTGCATCAATATCAGATGCCTGGTCCTTTGTTTCTGCAGCTGATGGAGCAGGAGCTTTCCAATGTAGTCAGTGGAGGATATCAGTAGAGCAAATGTTTTTTCTGTTGATCAGTACAGAACCCCAAAAAATCTAAATTCTCTCCATTTACATAGGTATTCTGTTTTTAATGATTATATGTATAGGATGTTAATCCAT
>ONZH01027057.1:0-38148 GCA_900303285.1 Rhinella marina | reverse complement strand
GAGCTTGTGCTCTGGCTCAGAGTTCCTTGTGTGCATAAGCGTGTGTGCACCTTCTTCTACAGGTAGGTGCCTGAGCAACTGGGTCACTAGCTTGTCTAGCCCTATTGTGTGAAGGTGTTTAGTGTGATTATGCTTTACTGTGTACCGGACCCTTCTTCTTGTTTAAATGGACTTTACCTATTTACTACCTACCCCTGACCTACAGTGTGACTATGTTCATGGACTTTGCCTCATTGCTGCCTGCCTTTACCTCGGCCTTCGTATCCCGACTACACTTCCGTCTGATTAGCCTCTGGCCTCCTAGTGCCCTCAGGTTGTACCGTTCCACCTAGAGATCAGTCCAGTGGGTCCACACCCAGGTCCTAGGTCCCGGTTCCCTCGTGTCCCAACCCCCTCAGGGGTAGCACCTCGTAATCCCCTTTGGAAAGTCTATCCTCACCGTCAGACGTATTGTGAAGAACAAGGGGTATACTTAGACATCATTCTCCGAGGGAGTGTGTCTCGTTTGCACCCACTGAACATAACATGTATTATATAGAACTCAGACAAATAAAACATCTAGATAATTTTTAAGCTCTGTGCAGCCACTCAGTACTATCAGAGTAGTGTGGGACAGGAACCTTCACATTATACACCAATTCCTCATGGTTCTCCTGCAGGCGACAAACTGGTGGCATCCGTTTATGGTAGGTGGTGATCAGTGATCTGTTTATTACGGTCTTAAAAAGCACTGATTACATGTTTGTTGCCAGGTAGATGGAGCTTTCTAAGGGCAGCAAAAAGTATTACACACTTTAAGAGGAAATTATTTGAGAGATAAAATGTGTCCATTTCTTAAATGAAATGATGAAGACATTGGTGCTTCATTTATTGCTTGTGACATACAGTATTGATGAATTTCTATTTGGAAAAACTGTCTCTAGAATTGAGGTTCTCTGCTGTAGCGCAATGTTCTAAATAACTTTAGGATCTTCCTATTACAAATATAGGAATGAGACAAACTCTGACAACTTAAATTAACAGGTAAATACTGCAGGATTGCTTCTGTTTGCCAGTGTTTTTCTTTCTATTTTACTTTTTTAAGTCACTGGGCAAATGTGTGCCTAAAATACATGTTGGACCACAACATTGGATCTTAATATTTAAAGAGGACCTTTCACTACTCCTGACATGTCTGATTTAATAGCTTCATGCATTCCCCATGTGATAACAATTCTGGAACATCTATTCTTATGGCTCTATGTTGTGCTATTCCTTTATTATTTCTACTGGAAGTTATGAATGAATTGCTAGCAGTCTGCAGTAAGGGTACAGAGGGGTTTTAATCAGTTGTGGATGTGTACCTGCACAGTCTGACGATGGCAGAACTGACTGGATAGAGTGAGACTGTGCAGCGACACCCCCCAACTGGTTACCTCCCCTCTGTACCCTTACTGCAGACTGCTAGCAATTCATTCATAACTTCTAGCAGGAATAATAAAGGAATGGCACAACACAGAGCTATAAGAATAGATGTTCCAGAAGTGGTATCACATGGGGAATTCAAGTAGTTATTTAAACAGGCATGTCAGGAGTGGTGAAAGGTCCTATTTAAACTGACAAAAGTGCAGGCACTAGGACTTATTCCTCATATCCATTGCAGCCTGGTGTGGTGGGAACAAATTTTATTATACAAAGTGAATATATTAAAAAAAACATATACGGTTTCATATAAAGTTATTATCCAACAGCTTTACTACACTGCAGTACAGCTTTGACCTTTTCTCCTCTGTAAGCCCTCATGCACATGACAGACCATGAGCAGTACCTGTACTGATGGACAGAGAATTCCTGCGGCTCTGTATGTCACCATACAGATTCATACAGGGGTGGACTGGGAACTTAAAGTGGCCCTGGAAAAAATACCAAAAGTGGCCCAGTTTTGTAGTTGGGTCCAAACTGATGGAAGGCAGGGCCAACACAAGTAAACGGGCCAGCAATATCATACTGTGACACATTATACCACCCCAACAGAGCCAAATACCACAGTCCATCACAAAATACTGCCAGCAGCACAAAATACATCCTCAAAAACTTCCACTGGCCGGCCATGAGGAGGCCCCAGGCGGCCCCCTGGGCATTGGCCCACCGGGAAATTTCCCTGTAAGGTCTATGGCCAATCCGCCCATGGATTCATATTATGACTCATATATCATGATAGTACTTTCATTAGAATAGGCCAGGAGTCAGTAACCTCCGGGACTCCAGCAGTCCTGAGACTACAACTTTCAACATGCACACTTCCTTGACTGTTCTCCCAACTTCCATATAAGTGAATGGAGCATGTTGGGAGTTGTAGGTTCAGAACAGCTGGAGTGCCATGGGTTGCCGACCCCTGTAATAAAGTTTTCTGTATATGTATCCTGTGGAACAGAGGCATAGCCATATATTGGGGAAGCTGAAATGCTGTCTGATAGGGTCAAGTTATAACTCTGACTGCTTACTCTTGTCTTAGCACTAGACTAAGTAGCAGAAGATTAGACCAGAGCTGTCAGTCACTCTGCAGCAATTCCACCTGTACCTCTAAGTTCTAACTTCACACACAACACACATAGGGGCATTTCTCAAGTGTTTTATGCCACTAGTATAGTGTAAAAAAGTCTCAGATTATGTCAAATGCCATATTAGTGGCATCATTTTTTACTTTTCACTTCTCTCGTCAAGTTTTAAAAGTATAGCTAAAAGTGGATGGGGCTTATTTAGAGAGGGCATGACCTCCCACACCCAATAGATTTACTGTTATTCATGTATTAATTTCATAGCTGGAGTATATTTGCCACATGGACTGCCTGGAGATGCTCCAAATTTATTGAGAGGTGTTATGGCATTGGAACCACTAAGCCAATTCAACTGGTTTGAATTAGGGCTACATCTAAGGGCATTATCCTGGTGGTCCCCTCGTATTCACCCTTTAACCCTTATACAGGGATCTGGACTTTTCTGGATGGAACCACCTGATTGAGAGTGTGAGGAACTAAGGAATCAGGCAAAACCATAGTCAATAACAGGCTGAAATTAGGGTGGGTAGAGCTCATGCAAATATAGGAAACAGAAGCCAGGCCGCAAAGGGTTGAAACAGTAAATCAGTCACAGGTCAGGTCAGGCAGTAGAGAATCAGAGTCAGTAAATGGTAAGAGGTCAGTACATGGGCAAACAACAAAACAGCAAACCTTTGCAGGGAGCTAGCAAAGCTAAGAACCTTATTGCTCAGGCTCCTTCTCATTGGAGAAGGTGCCTAAATATCCAAAGGTTGCCAGCCATTGACAGGATAAGGGAGTGTGTGCCCTATGGGCACTGGAGGAGAGACCTGGCTGATGAGCAGGCCATAGCCTGCAAAGAGAGACAGAGCGGACCTGGCAGCTAGGTCCACCTTGGAAGATGGAAGCAGAAGGCTGGTTCAAACTGCTGGGCAAGGACACCGATACAATGGCAGCTACTGTAGCAGCCAACGCTTTAACAAAAGGTCTATGCATCTTAGTAAATTTGATGCATTCTGTACCAATGGACTTTTGTAGTCTGAGTCTTAGTATCCCTCCCCTAAAATATTCAGTACAGAATAACTGATAGCGTAGATGGAGATGGAGATTCATTATTATTAGAGTGTCATTACACATTATTATTATTAGTGACATTACACATTTGTACTATGCTAATTAACAGATATTCTTACTTCAAGTACATCTTCCCCATGCTTTTTTTCAGTTTGGATTCTTCTGACCTGTTTACCTGTTTTCACCATGTAAACAAATCACTCTGACCACAACGCCCAGCTAGTTTATAGCTCCTCCAACCCAGCTACTTACATAGACACTACCCTGTCACTGCCACTCTTGTTGCTTTTACACGTCCATGGACATGACATTACAGGAAATAAGAAAGAGCTGCATGGACGTGGTCATGTTACCACAGCCCAGAAAGGAATGTAAGACCAATAAATGTAAAAGCAATACATTACAAAATTACAGCTACCTTCATAAATGATTATTTTTAAGGATATTCATGCAAACCAGAAAACCACTTTAATGTGATGTAAATGATAGTACAGAATTCTGTAACTGTATTATTAGGCTTGTTGCATTTTTCCTTTTGTACATGACATTCTCAGATGGTACTTTTGTATACTTTCCCATAAATAAAATACAAGAAAAGGTTACAAGCAGACAGCTGTCTTGGCTAGAGCTTGACTATGTGGAGGAAGTGATTGGGTTTTTAGAAAATAAATTATGAGTGCGAGTTTCTGAAGAGCTCAAAATATGGAGTGACACCTAAGCAAAATCAATAAGAGCTGTCACTAGTTGGACAATCATAATTCTAACTAATACAAAGGTGAAAAATTCTATTAACCATACAGGAGCCCAAATAACAAAAGGTGACCTCTGGAAATCTAAGAGATTCACAAGAAGTCAACACAATGTAATTTTATTATCATTTTAGGTATAAAAGTCACAGAAAAGGCCAAGGAATTTATAAGAACTCAAAAGTTCAGAACTTTTACCTAAGCTAAGCTCACTCTCGTAGCATATTCAATCGTGACAGAGCCCAGGTAGAATGGGGGTTTCTAAAACTATAAAGCTACATGCACATGGCCATGCTGTGTTCTGTGGCCCGCAAACACGGAGTACTGTCTGTATTTTTTCGGCCCCATTGAAGTTAATGAGTCCGTATCTGAGCCACAAAAACAATGGTTGTGTCCATGATGCCTAAGAGAGACATTAGGGAGATTTATCCCCAATAATTCGATTTGATCTGATTTAATTTGTCATGAATTGTGATAAATATGGTATACCCAGGCCACTCTGCCTAATCATATGCATCCCACTTAGACAGCTGCTGCCAAGGCCAATAAGATAATGGGTTGCATCAAAAGAGGCACAGATGCCCGTGATGAGAACATAGTCCTGCCACTTTACAAATCACTAGTCAGACCACACATGGAGTACTGTGTACAGTTCTGGGCTCCTGTGAACAAGGCAGACATAGCAGAGCTGGAGAGGGTTCAGAGGAGGGCAACTAAAGTAATAACTGAAATGGGTGGACTACAGTACCCAGAAAGATTATCAAAATTAGGGTTATTCACTTTAGAAAAAAGACGACTGAGGGGAGATCTAATAACTATGTATAAATATATCAGAGGTCAGTACAGAGATCTCTCCCATCATCTATTTATCCCCAGGACTGTGACTGTGACGAGGGGACATCCTCTGCATCTGGAGGAAAGAAGGTTTATACATAAACATAGAAGAGGATTCTTTACGGTAAGAGCAGTGAGACTGTGGAACTCTCTGCCTGAGGAGGTGGTGATGGTAAGTTCACTAAAAGAGTTCAAGAAGGGCCTGGATGTATTTCTGGAGGGTAATAATATTACAGGTTATAGTTACTAGAGAGGGGTCATTGATCCAGGGAGTAATTCTGATTGCCTGATTGGAGTCGGGAAGGAATTTTTTTCCCTAAAGTGGGGAAAATTGGCTTCTACCTCACAGGGGTTTTTTGCCTTCCTCTGGATCAACTTGTAGGAAAACAGACCGAAACTCGATAGACTGATGTCTTTTTTCGGCGTTATAAACTGTTACTATGTTACACTTGGTGGCCTAATCTCAGGGTGAAGGCTTGGAATATAAACTACAGGGACACTGCAGGGAGATTGCAGTCAGAGGGTATCGCCATGTGCATTACGTTCTAGTGCACCCATATTCATTAACTATGAATATGGGTTCACTAGAACGTAATGTAGGTACTGTGCTATCAGTATTAGGTTTCATTCACACGACCGTATGTGTTTTGCGGTCCGCAAAAAAAAAACGGATGACGTTCCGTATGGCATCCGTTTTTCCATTTTTTTTTTTGGGTGCATCCATTGTAACAATGCCTATCTTTATCAGCAAAACGGACAAGAATAGGACATGTTCTATCTTTTTTGCAGAACGGAAATACAGACATACGGAAACGGAATGCACACGGAGTAACGTCCGTTTTTTTGCGGACTCATTGAAATGAATGGTTCTGCATACGGTCTGCAAAAAAAGCGAAACGGACACAGAAACAAAATACAGTCGTGTGAATGAAGCCTTACAGGCAGTTGTGGTCTATGGCCATTTACATCACTGTGCAGGGCACCACCATGACAATAGTGGCATTAACAGTGACAATAGTGGATACATGACATAGTGGGGACGGTGGCAGCAGCAGCAGTGGCAGTTGTGGTCCCATGACAGAGTGAGAACAGTGGTGGCAGCAGCGGCAGTGGCAGTAAAAGTGACAATAGTGGCATCATGACAGAGTGGGGATATTGGCGGCAGTAGTGGACCCATGACAGAAGTGGCCCCATGACAGAGTGGGGAGGGGGGCAGCAGCAGTGGCAGTAAGACTGTGTTAACATTACTGTTTATTTTTCAGTTCTTCTAATCCATCAGAAGAACGTAAAAAAGAATCCATAAAGCCTCTTTCAGATGTTCAGTATTTTGTCAGTATTTTGCATCAGTATTTGATCAGTAATTGTACGTCAAAAACAGAAGTGGGTCCAAAACAGAGATAAAATGTTATAGAATTATGCTTTGGACCCACTCCTGCTTTTTGTCCAAAAATATTTAATTAAAGTTGCTGCAGTTAAAAAGCTCTTCCTTGCATCTGCAACCGTGTCCTTATAATGACACTAAGTTGAATGCTACCATGTCCAACTTCCTGGAGGGCCAAGTGGCATTCAGCACCAACTGCCCAGTAATGCCCTTACATGTCCAGGGCTGCACACGCACTGCACTGAAGAAATCGCTTCGTGTCTACCCCTTGCCATCAGGTGTGGGTTACCCGCTCAACGTCAATAGTCATAGGGATAGGAGATTGTAATACTGGAGCAGATTAATTTATTTGCTGAAAGGCTATTTTTTTCGCTACAAGACTAATGTTTTCACTAAAAGACAAAAAACAACAATTGAATTGTGGGCAACTCTGCAGGGAGACAAATCAATTTATTTGTCCTACCCACATGATGTTAAATAAGACTGCTCTGTAACACTAAATCACAGTAACTAGCTAACAGAAGTGGACATGCCACAAACAGTAGAATTAGACCGCCTGTTGACAATGATTCTGACAAATAGTTAGTCTGTTTATAACAGAAATGATTAAGTATCAACAGCGCAGCAGTTGATCAAGATAGACAGGGTAATTACACTAAGCCTGCAATGTCCCTGCAGTCTCCCTATGCTCTCCCTACAGTGTCTAAAAACTCTCCCTACAATCTTGGTACACTGCCCCTGCACTGTCCCTATCCAATATTCTACAATTGAAACAATGTCCCTTGCACTTGCCATGTCTCTCCCTATGCTCAACCGCATGGGATGAGGGTTTTAAAGGGCTGTGACATGACAGGGGATGGCTATCTGTGGATTGGCTTGCTGCACAACAGTATGGGTTATATCGCGTTCCTGGGCTTCTTACTTCCAGTTTGTAAACACATCTAGCTGCCATTTTAGGAAAAAAAGATTTGTTACCACAAAGCACGAAAAAATTTGGATTTGTTGCAAAGCAACATTTTCCTAAATTTTGGATGGAATTTCACTTCTCTACTCATAGGTATGCATGTGTGTAAATATGTGTCATTTATTATCAGCAGGTACTGTATGCATGTGGGTAATGCTTTAGTTTTCTGTGACATACACTGGTGTTACATTTGAGGTCTCATTCAACATTTTACTCCGATGCCATTATTATTTGTTATATCCTGTTATGCCTTGTATTAGAGAATCAACCGGTTCATTTTGGGGATGCAATTTCTACCTTCTATGAATTGTTTTCAGAGCCTCTGTACAGCCTATCTGCCCGAATATTCAAAAAGTAATTCCTACAGTATGTCACTTCCTATATCACAATAACGTGTATGTTCCATCATATATGCACTTACTAGTATTATATTATTGGTCGTATGTATTAAATTTAAAAAACTTTGCCAGGATGGACCTTGCAGCAAGGATCTACCTTCAGATTCAAGAAAGGCGACTTTCCTTTATCCTTGATTGTTGAAGTAGGTGAAAGTTATGTTTCACTGAGGGAACAGCGTGATGCTAATGTCTGTAACATGATGCGGATTATAGCAGCACCATATAAGTGCATAAAATAGATAAAGGTACTATAGAGCAATTTATCTGAATATTATGAAAGCATAAACCTGGCCACATGAACTGGACTAGTATACATTAGTATACTTGGCATCACCCCAAAAAAAGTATGCCATGCAGGAACCGATTTTTGCAAGGTAATCTATAAGAGACATATAGTGTGCCATGGTATGCCTATACTGTATCATACATAGGAGCCTTCCATCGAAGTTATATACCAGGCAATACTTCTATTTTGACATAGATTCAGTTGTTGTAGTCTTCAATACTCCTTCTCCAAACTTAGACAGCCAACAGGATATCAGGTTTGATCTTAACATTGCATTTTCTACTCTTAAAAATAATATTCCATTAAGTTTTTCTCCTCTTCATCTCATTTAGTTATTTGTTGTTCTCTCTCTTCCTCACTCTTTCTCTGCATAAAAACTGAATTGATCCCAAGCAAAAATAGAAAATAAGAAATTTGCCTTTATTTCATCATTTTCATCTTGTTTTAAATAATAGTATGGCAGTTACATTATTTCAAAGAAACATCAATGTTTTAAAACCAACCACTAGAGGTCACCACAACACTTTTCTTTTGCCTTCAAGAAATGTGGCTGCCATGTAGTTCACATGAACTAAACAGGGTGATGGTGCAATGTAATGCATGATTCGGTATATGTAATATTTTTTTAAAATACTAACATTACAATATTATTATAATCATTGTTTAAAATGTAGTGTATTAGGTTGAAGGCCAAAGCTGCTAAAAATAAATTGTCAGCGTCTTTGGTGCTGAATTTACTGTGGAAAAGGTTTCTGTGTGGAAGAAGGGAGCAGAATACAGGGCGAGGAGGACATAGGAGTCACTTTTCTTTTACTGGTTTCAGATAAAAACATCTACATTATATGTTAGGTAGGGATCCCCTGGTTAGCTGAATCTCATCTACATGACATTATAAGAAGCTAATATCATGCTGCATCATTGGATAGGTATTCTGGCTGGTGACAGATATTCAAGGTGTCTATTAAATTGTGGAACATACAATTATACATAAAGCACACATCTGCTTTGTAGTCATGATTATTTAGCTTGCAAATTGAGTACATGTGATTTCATTTAGCCAGCAGTTACATATGTCAGAAACCATATTAACCAGTAATGGTGTGGCATTTTATTGCAGCAGCAGTGATTTAGTAACTGACATATTTCTTTTCTTAAAAGAATTGGGGGCACATTTATTAAGACCGGCATTTTAGACGCCTGTATTAATAAGCCCCTGTGCCAGCCTCTACATAACTTTGCTGGATCCACCGCCGCTTCTCAATGTGAGAAAGCTTCCTTGCTGCCTTACATTTAGACCATTCTACAATTAAAAACTTTCTGAAATACTGTCCCTTGCACTTGCCATGTCTCTCCCTATGCTCAGCTCACAGTGAAATGGAGGAGACCACATGGGATTTTAATGAGCTGTGACATCACAGCCGATGGCTATCTGCTGATTGGCTAACTGCACGGCATTATGGGTCATATAGCATTCCCGGGCTTCTTACTTTCAGTTTGTATCATTTTAGGGGAAAAAAACATTGGAGTTGTTGGCTCTTTTAAGCCCAAAATGTAGCGAAAACAGAACAAACTTACTCAATGTTTTGTGCAGCACAGCTGAATTTTATTGGGTACATATTAAACAAATGATACACTTGAGCACCATATTGGTAATGTAATAAAGTGTTTTCACCAAAGTAGCTATGTAAGGAACATGACAAAAACCGTTCCATATAGTCAGATGCTAAGAGTACGGTGCAGTATCATTGATGATGATAAGAGAACAGAAACAGCATTAAACAAGATGGGTTTCATTTGAGAATAGAGTAAATCCAAGGAGAATTCTTACACAATACAAAAATGCGGTGAAGAACAATAAAAGGGAGGTATTACAAGGAAGTGGTCGAAAAGGAGGAAGAGGTAATGATAACAAATAAAGGATTCCCTTTGTTTCAACGTTTAATGAGAGGAGATCATCTATTGCACATACTGTGCAAACATTGGAACAGTTATCCCAAGATTTTGGATTTTAATCAAGCACCATTTATGTCGTACAGGAGAGCCAATAATATTAGAGGTAGACTGGTGAAAATAGGTTCAGATGAAAAGAAGTGAATTACTATCTTACTTTGAACAAGCAGGGTGTTTTCTCTGATTGGGGTGCATCAATTGTAAACTAATGGTGAAAGGTTCTTCTCGTGAACATCCACAGGCATGAAGTTTGATATAAAGTATTTTATAACTTGCAACTCCTCCTGGGTAGTACATTTTCTTTGGTGCCCTTGTAAGTTACTATACATAGGATAAAAAAGTGTGATATGAAAATTCCCCTTAACAACCACAGATGTGCTATATGCCAAAAGAGAAAGGATTTGCCAGTGACCAATCATTTTTTAGAGAAAGGCCACACAGAACAGGATTTTTGTTTCATGATTGTAGATAATATTCCGCCACTTGAGAGGGGTGGGGATTATTTGTTAGTTATTTCTCTTCTGATTTTGTCATAGTGCATATGAGTTGGAAGATGATGCAAGACACTGAAGATATAATTTTGATTAGAGATAATTTGACTTTGTGCATTTCCTTCACTTTATTCTTCAGTCGGCAGCTCGGATGAGTGTGAATAGGACCCCACCCAATACATTACTAGTGTTTCTTATGGGGTGGCCACTCTATATGGAATTGTTTAATCAATATGCAGTTGATAAGATGCTTATCTCATCCCATGGAAACCACCCCACTCAATATGGAGGGGTGACAGATTGGGCTGGGTCAACCTGAATGAGTTCCCATGAGATAGGGACAATTTGGTGAGACAGGGACCCTTTCTGTTTTTTACTTTAGGCAGTCAAATAGATTTTTTTGGCCTTAGAACCTCCTTTCCCTTCTTCATTAAAGTTTAGTTAGGATGTTTGTCCTATCTCGCTACATCAATATTTGCCATCTAAATATGATTTATTTCTTTTATGGGTATGGCGCCTTCTAAGTTGGGGATTGTATTGGGCTATACCTGCTCTGTTTCCTTTTGAGTTGCTTAGGTGTGTCATGTGATTCCTGGTGCCTGATCTGTCGGATACGCTGAGTATTTGATACAACTGTGACTTTTTTTTAATTTCATTTATTGGCGGGTGGCATCATGACTCCACCTCATGACTGTTAATGAATGATGGTGGTTGTGATATAGTCATAACACAATATTACATTTTTAGTGCATGATTTGTACACTGGGCCCACAGGTTATGAATTTATTTGTAAGCAGTCAGCAGTTTATTTCACGATGTTGTAACATAATCATAACAATAATGATAATAATAACAACTAGAGATGAGCGAATCTTCAAAGAGGCTTGCACCATCGCTTTTACACAGTGCGCACCCGGGCCAGATCCAGCATAAATGGTCCGATTTGAAGTTCAAGTGCCCAGAGTGGCTTAATGAGATCAGCGCAGAGATACGGCAGGGTGAGTAACAAAATATTTGAAAATGAAAAACATGTTAAAAAATTAGTGTACTGTATTGTATATATACCAGTGCCAATAATGACAACCGTATAGAAGGACAACGTGGGGGCGTGCATAGTGCGCTGCAGCAATTTTCTTTCATGCTAGGCCATGCCTCTAAGGCCCCATTCACACGACCGTATGAATGGGGCCGTATCTATCCGCAAAAATGCGGGAATAGATGCGGCCCCATTCACCTCTATGGGGCCAGGAGCCGCAGCACGGAGCTAGCTCTGTGCCATGGCTCTTTTGAAGCATGTCCATTACTTGTCCATGCGCACGGACAAGCATAGGCATTTTCAATGGGGCCGCACTGCGTGTGTTCCGAGCGCTGCGGAACACACACTGGGCGGCCCCCGTATATACGGTCGTGTGAATGGGGCCTAACTCCACCCAAACAAGTGAAAGTATTCTCAGATACATGCCCCTTCTCAGTAATTTGCCTTAGGCTACTTTCACATATGTGGTGGTGATCCTGCAGGCTGTTCTGCAGTATTTGTCCTGCCAATTCCCGGTGTTCTTGCCGGATAGTGGCCGGATCAGCGACGCCCCCCCCATTATTGTTAATGGGGCTGGCCGTTCTCCCGTTTGTGTCAGGAAAATGTGCTAGTGTGAAAGAAAGTACCCTTAGATATATGCCCCTTCATAGTTAGCGCTTCCTCCTCCTACATACAGACTCAAAGACGTGCTCATGCTGCAGCGTGTGCAATATAAAAAATATTCCCATGTTAACAATGTTAAGAAATTTATTGCGATAACGATATATATATTGCGATAAATACCCATTTAGAAGAAAAAATGAATATAATACCTATAATATCTTCATAGTAGTATACAGTGTTAGTATTAAAAACGGTCGGTCATCATAACAATTGTGTATGGATTTATGTTGCAGAGCAACGTCAATGACGTCACCGTCACCGTCGAGGCCTAACGGCCGCTGCAGTACCTTCAGCTTTTAGTAAGTGGAAACTTATTTAATTTATTTTTAATCCAGGCTACTTGGGAGTGCAGCTGCAGTGATACAGTAGAGCACTAGTGGTTAGGAATGGGATCCAGCCCCAAACTATTCACATGTATCAACATCAGAAGTTACAACTGTTCATTAGAGTTGACTGTATTGCCATTATTTAATGATTTTTGACAGCTGCTGCACCACACAGGAGCCCCTCTCACCCTCCTCCAAAACAGCGAGAGAGGACCCCACCTGCCCCTCCAACACCACCAGCCCAACTTCCAGAGGTAGAAGGTAGGTAAAATAAAAAGTGTAATGGGTGGACCCTCTGTCTTCAAAATTTAAGCTAAATTGATATTTTATCTTTAGTAGCTCCAACCGTCAGGGAGGAGTTTTCCTCAGGACCATGGGAAGACCACGCAGTATGGGTGTCCAATAAGTAAAAATCCCAAAATGACCATGTGTGGCCTTCTCAGTGAGCAGTTCACAGCAAAAAAAAATGGCTGAATACAGATACATGTCACTGAAAAACTTGTTCCAGTAGATATACCAAATATATAATGACATGCAATTTGTAAAGTATTCTAATCCAGGTGCTGGTTTGAAAGTTTAACATATTTTTCGTGGGACAACCCCTTTAACTCGATCATACTAATTATATTACTGTTTCCACCCCTACAGATATCCCAACTGACTTTGAGGTGAAGGCAGCCTTATGCCACTTTGACACCAGGCTCCATGCTGCCTCCCGGCTTATTCGCGGCCTGCAGATGGAGCTCCAAGAGCTGCAGGTGATGATGGCCAGATGTCGTCAAAGGCCGGTGTAACTTTTTTTCCCCCTTTTTTACCTTATTTATTTTTTGTTGAAAGTTATCATTTATTTTGCTAAAATTATTCTTCTAAAACCTGTGTTTTAATTGTTTTTTTAAACCTTTAACACCTTCTTGACATAGGACGGAGCCTCCAAAAAATTGTGCATAGGCCGGAGCCCGCATTAGTGTGAAGAAGACAGGGATGTCTCTTTAGGCCGGAGCCTCCAAAAATTGTCCAAATGCCATTTTCCCAGATTAATGAACACAGGGTGTCTTCAGGCCAAAGCATTAATAAATTACACACACTCCGGTTCCCGGATTACAGTCAGAGAAAAAGGCTTGGCTTGTTTGGACAACAAGCCTGTAAACATTCTACCTTGTAAAGATAGGCAGTGAAAATTATATATGGGCTTTTCATGGGTGGCACAGCCATTAGTAGTAGGGGACGGGTACATCAACACAGCAGAGAGTGAATAGTAAATACAACAAACTGCGGTGGAGTATAGCAATCTCCGCTAATGTAACTTGTAACGGGAGGCAGAGGTAGACAACAGTGTAACTATTTTATTTTTTAATACCATTTTTACGTTTTTTTATTTTTTTATATATATATTTTTTTTTTTGGTGGGGAGGAAAGGCTCCAAAACAAAGTTACGAATACTAAATAGAACTAAGAATGGTGGAGTACAACAACAGTTCCTAGTCTGCTAAGTGATAATGTTGAAAATGGAGGCAGAGGTAGACAACAGTGTTTGGATTTTAATAACATTTTGAGGTTTTGGTTTGGGGAGTTCGGGTTCGCTGACATCTACAGTGGGAAGACACTCGGACTATTTCAGCCTACCAGACCTGATCTAATCATCTGCCTCAGCAAGAGAGTGTGAAAATCGGAGGTAATCCAGCCTTGATTTATTTTTATGAAGGTGTTTTTTTGGACACTGACAGGTGAAATGTTTGGTCCGTTTGGGTGTCACCACCCCCCAGAGGCGCTAAAAACACTTTCTGACATGACACTTGAGGCTGGGCAGGAAAGAAGCCCTAGTGCAAAGTGGGCAAATTCCGACCACTGGTGTATTCTGGCTGCCCAGAAGTGCAGGGGGTCTGAGAACAGGCTTTGTGAGCCAGACTGCAGGTAAGCCTGAACCTGCTTGTTGGGAGGCTGAAAAAAATTGTTGCATCATACTTATAAGGCTTAACTGGCTGCTGCTGGTTGTGGCAGGAGGTGAGTGATGCTGCCGGGCTTCCCTTTCAGAAAAGGTGGCAGCAGGCTGGGGCTTGCTGAAAGCTGTGGCCAGGTTACTATATAGCTTCTCCCGATATGAAGCTAATTTCTCCTCCCTTTCCTGGGGAAGAAAACAATCCCCCATGTTGGAGTGATACCGCGGGTCCAGAAGCATCGCAAGCCAGTATTCGTCAGTCTGCCTTATTTTTAGGATACTCCTGTCAGTCCGTAAACATGTGAGCATACATCTCGCCATCCTGGCCAGGGTGCCCGAGGAGCCAGTTCTTTTCTTGTCAGCTGCTCTCTGAGACACTTGAGTGTCCCTGAAAGTGTCATCGTCATCCTCCAGCTCTTCCAACTGTGTCTCCTCCTCCTCCTGGTCATCATCAAACTCCTCCTCCCCCTCCTCTAGCTGAAGCTCCTCCTCATCCTCATCCTCCTCCTGCACCTCCATGGAATTTTGTCGTTAGGGCTCCCCAACACTGACAGCATGGTGTGCAAAGAGATGTGCAGGATTTTCTTCCCCCATTGCCCCCTGATGCATGAGCGACAGTGTCTTTTATAGGACAAATATTAGTGGAACAATGTCGTTCAGACCGCAGCTGTCCCGGCTGACCAATTTAGTGGCTTCTTCAAAGGGCTTCAGCACAGTGCAGGCATCTTGGACCAGCCTCCACTGATGGATATCTAAGCCACACCTGCTCCCTATGGTCGACGATTCTGGCTGCTGCTGGACAAAGTCATCCACTGCTCTCCGATGCTCAAGGAGCTGCTGCAACACATGAAGCATGGAATTCCACCAAGTTGGCATGTCACCTATCAACCGGTATGGCGGAAGACTGTTTTGCTGCTGCAAGTCCAGCAGAGCATTGCAGGACACATAAGAGTGCCTCAAATGAGTGCAAAGCTTCCATGACTTTGCCAGCACTGTGCGCAGGCCAGTGAATGTTTTCAGAAATCTCTGAACCACTAGATTTAGTACATGTGCTATACACTGCGCATGCATGAATTGCCCAAGGTTCAGCACTGGCACTATATTTGTCCCATTGTTACTCACGACCTTGCCCACTTGCAGCTGGCAGGGAGGCAGCCAGCGTGCTATTTGCTGCTTGATGTGATGCAGCAAGCGCTGGCCTGTGTGGCTGGTGTTGCCAAGACAGATTAAATCTTACACAGCGTGGCAGCGTTTAACCTGGCACATGTGATAGGAAGGAGAGGGGCGTCAACTCTCTGCCCTGATGCTCCTGTAGGCAGACTGCCTGTGGAGGTGGAGGAGGGAGCGGGTAGGTATGTGGTGGTCTGAAATCCTGGCTGGAAAGTGAGTGGAGGTGTCAAAAGCAATTGGCCCTGTTGTTGGGGGGTTGCTGCCTCGCTGCCACTAAAAACATTTAGCCAGTGGGCCGTAAAGGACATGTATTGCCCCGGGCCATACGCACTGCTCCAGGTGTCGACCGTGACGTGCACGGTGCTGCAGAGAGACAGCTGCATGGAGCGTCCTATGTTTTCCGCCACATGCGAGTAAAGGGCGAAGATAGATTTATTTGAAAAGTAATGCCGGCGAGGGATCTGCCAGCACCGCTGAGCGCACGCTATCAGCTCCCTAAAAGCTGTACAATCAAATAAATTGTACGGCAGAGACTGCACAGACAGCAACTTGGTCAGGTGAGAATTAAGTTTGCGCACTGTGGGATTGCTGGTTGCGTAAACTTGCTTCGTGCCGATGCACTCGACGATGGACAGCTGACGAGTAAGAGGAGGTGGAGAAATACACATGGTTAATGGCGAAGTGTATGTACTAGTTACGCCCCAGGATGCGGGCTGCCTGACGGAAGGGATCCCAGGAGAAGTAGCCAGCTCTTCTGAATCAAGGCACTGCTGTAATCCACCTTGGTTACGCAAATGTGTGGCATGACGCTGCTTCAGATGGTTCCACAGAGCAGTGGTCCCTACATTTGAGGCTTTCCCACGGCTCAATTTCTGCTTACAGAATTTGCACGTGGCCGTGCTGATGTCCCCTGGCAGAGTGGTGAAATACTTCCACATACCTCGTTCGGCCTCCAGAGGTGGTCAAGCTTGTAGCCCTTGCACGCTTAGACCCTGATGCTGGCCCCACCCTACTTGGGTTCTCACTAGTTCCCAAGGCACCACCGCCCTCCTCTTTGGAGATCAAATCCTCCTCACCAGCCCGATCCGGCTCCCAGGTCCTCCTGTCATCATCATCGGACTCCCCACCACTTTTGTCTGACTGCAATATCAGCTGTTCCCCACCAACCTCCGCTTCTGGGCAGTCCAAACACTGACTTCTCGCTAAACAATCATCAGGGAGGCTTTCTTCAATATCTGCCGGATTGTGTGGTGGGGTTCGGTGGCTTTTTATTTGATAAAAATGCAGAAGACACACCAGTAGGAGGGGGTAGTGAAGGCAGAGAGGAGGCAGAAAATGACAGGCTTTGCTGGAGCAGAATGGTGGAGCAGGAGGAACGATCTGAGTCTGACCCCTGGCTACATGATACAGTATCAGCAGAAGAAAGCACGTCATCCGGTTGTGATTGAGATGAGTGAGCCATCCACATCCACTTTCTCCTCTATAACAATATTGCACCTTGGTGGGTTAGCCTGGTGGAACAGTGGCCAACTACTACGAATTCTACCGGTAGAAACTGCGGCTACATGTCCTTTGCCACTGCTGGCCTGTGCCACCTTCTCCTGTTTTTTGGAGCTCGAGGTCTGGCTGGAAGTGGAACCCTTTTGCTTTTCCGACATTTTCACTTGACTATGGCCCTGCAGATCTTTGTCTCTCTCCCTGTCTCTCTCCCTGCCTGTTTAATATTACTAGCCCTGAACTGGCCCTGCACTAGCCCTGATATGTGTATTATTATGGATGCCCAGAACAATTTACAGAAAACCGTTCTCTGTCTTTCACAACTTCACAAGCTTCTCAAAAGCCTCGTCTCAGCAGTCGCAGCACAACTGATGTCACTGGCTTACCAAGCCTATGGGCCAATCAGAGCAAGCCCTTCCCACTAGGTCAGGTGACCGGCTTCTTCCCGGGCTTTTTGCTTTTTTCTCACCGCGAACATTTCTGCACAAATAACGAACATACAGTAGAAGTTTGCTAATTAACTGAATTTGTATGCATTAGCGTATAAATTAACTGATATTTCGCATTAGCGTGCAATTCATCGGACACGTACGTAGCGTTTGCATACAAAGGTTTAAGAACATTTAAGAATAGATTCGAATAGAGTGAATCTGAAAAGATCCTGATTGGTTTCGGAGTAGAAAGATTGGTTTTGCGAAGATTCATATTGAATCTACGAAGCCACAAATAGATTCGCTCATCTCTAATAACAACATTATATATTTGCATCACAGTTGTACCCTATATAATGAAGCACGTGTCAGTATTGTATGGCTTGAGAATGGTCTTGGGATAGGACTGAAAAGTACGCTGTTCTTACATAGGTAGATTTCTTTATTTTTATTCTATCTATTATCTCTCTATGTCTATCTATCGAGCAAAAATTGAAGAAAGGCAGCACTCCGGACTTCGGTGAGAAAATGGTGGATCACTTTATTACACCCAAAGCTGAAATGTTTCAGCTCACTCTATGGAGCCTTTGTCAAGGCAAAAGCTCCATGGAGTGAGCTGAAACGTTGCAGCTTTGGGTGCAATAAAATAATCCACCATTTTCTTACCAAAGTCCGGAGTGATGCCTTTCTTCAATTTTTGCTATTTCTGGGATCCTAGTCTGGGATTTTACAAAGGATTGCACCTGGCATCAGTTGTGTGCTGCTTTTTACCTTTTTTTGTTATCTATCGATCTATCTGGTTGTCTATCTACCTATACATACTGATTGACAAAAAATAATGTATCCAGAGATAGAAATGTCAGATTGCTGCAAAGCTCAGCATGCAGTTATATCTCATGCAGATATGTAAATTATTACAGGTGTGGTTTTGTTAAACACTGGGTCCCCCACTGCCCTATAAATATGGCTCTCAAATGCCACTTTTGGGTAGTGTATCTCTTAATAAGAGATTGTTGACTGCTAGACATGACTACACCTGAAGACATTTTGCCCATTTGACAGACTTTGAGAGGAAGCACATCATTGGACTGAAAGAAGCAGGATGGTCCTTTTAAAGAATTGCCCGCCATCTAGGTCGGTGTGACCTAGTTATTAGGAGATGTTGGGAGCAGTGGTTACGTGAGGACACGCACACATGGTAAACAGGCTCTGTATGGCCCAGACAGAGCACCAGTACAGAGGATTATTTGATCTAGCAACAAGCATGAGCAGCTCTCACAGTTTTGTTGTCCACCATCCACTCACAGGTGGCACCTTCATTACACTCCGCAGTCTCTGCCTGGACTATTTCCAGGTGCTTAGCCGAAGGAAATTTGGTGTCATAGTACACATTATGTTTCCTGGCATTGGCAAACAGCTACCAACGGCTTTGTTTGAAGTGGTTTGAAAACCACTCTGTCGGATCTAAGTATGGAGGCCTGGTGGTGAGCAATTCAGTCCTGCTTTTGCTGTGGAGCAACATGCTACCCCAACTGCTGGTGTAATGATCTGGCGAGCCTTTGCATTCAACAGTTAGAAATATGAGTTGTCTCTCATGGCAGGGCTTCCAACTGGCATTTTTCAGCAGGATAATCCTCACCCTCACACAGCAAGGGCACAGCATTTCCCAGGAATGTCTCTACCAGACTGCAACAGTTCCTTGGCCTGCCCGGTCACTAGATTTATCACCATTTAAGCATTTATGGGATGGCACTGTGCAGGATCTATAGGCCCAGCTGCAAAACCTGTGTGCCAATGCGTTTCAAAATACCATACAGAACCTGTATGCCTCCATGCCAAACCATATATCATCTTGTATCCAGGTCAGAGCCGGCCCAACAGGGGCTAGAGCTTCCTACTACTTTTATAGTTTTCCCCAATAAAGATATCCTTTGGAAAGTGACCTGTTATCCCAGGGTTCCTACTAAACAGCGTTCCTGCTATGATCAATTATAGCATAAGCCAGAGGATAGATTATATCAGCAGGCGTTATGAATTTGCCAAATACAGAGTGAAGCATAATATTCAAAGGAAAGTTAATGAAAATTAACATAAATTCCATCACATACAGTAATACAGAAATAAACTGAGTGCACATCAATATTCATACCCAGTAAAATATCAGGGGAATTAATAGCTAGTATAGTAAGAGGACCAAAAGAGGATAATAGAGGAGAATACCAATTATGCTAATTATCTTAATGCATAATGTACATCATATTAAAATATTCAGTTAGCCTGCTCATTTACAATCACCTTCTTCGTTTACAATATGCATATCCATTTACAATAACCATTTACATGCAATCAGACATTCTACCCTTTAGTCCATAATCACTTGTTAATTTCTAAAGCATCGGTTGCATGTACACCAGAGGCTTTTTCAAATTTGATATATTTACAGATTGAGTGTGTTTAAAGCTAAATAAAATGAAAATATTATATATATTATATATATAGTGGTAAAGTGTATGGCAGAATACTGGATGGGGTGTATATCCCACCCAGACTCCTCAACTGGGTGAGGTAAATAAAATCCAGAAAAGACTTTGGTGTGGCTTCAGCAAGACATAGTTGCTGAAGCTAGTGTTATTTAAAATAACAGGGCTGGATTTTATTTGGATTGGGAAGGTAGGTTGGCAGTGGGACCTCTCCAATCCACCCCGGTCCAGGCCAGGTTTTTCCCTCTAGCCTGAGGAGAGCACAGGTAAGCCAGCCGTGATCGTTAGAGGGAAATTAAAGGCATACCAGGATGTCAGTTCAGTAGCTATGCCTGGGGAGCCTAAGAGGCTAACTGTATTGCTGGCTCATGAATCCTAGAGGATAACCTGCATTTATTAGGTGAGAAAGTGACCTATATTTGTTAGTTATAGCCCAGACGGGCAGGAGTTTATTTTGGTTTTCATTTGTGTTTGCTGTAACCTCACCTCACCCAGTGAGGCATAACTGGGAGTGTCTGTGTCTTGAATAAAGCACGATTTGGACTGAAATCCTGTTGTCTGCAGAGAAACTCTGTCATCGCCGCCCTGCTGGTGAGAGCACCCCCTTACAATATATATATATATATTCAAAGTGGAATTCAGTCCGAAGTTTAGGAAAACTTTGATTTGCAACTAAGCCGAATTTCCTCGCTTTTCGCTGTAACTAATCAATTTCACCTAAAACAAAGTGAAAGTAACAAGCCCGGAAATGTGAGATCCTCCATAATGCCGTGCAGTCAAACCATTTTGTGATTTCACAGCCCTGTAAAACCCTCATCCCGTGTGGCATTCGCTATTGTCCTGTGAGCTGAACATAGGGAGAGAAATGTCAAGCGCTTATGTGCTAGGGACAGTGTTGCTGCAAAGTGTTAATAGGAAAATATTGGAGCCGGGAGTGCAGAGAGACTACAGGGAGGCTGCAGAGAGACTGCAGGGAGAGTGTCTCGTCGTGTGCATCACTGTGCACTGCACCAACATTCATAGCTAATGTATTACAGGCAGATATATTTCATTGCCCTGTACATAAGTGTGGAATGGAGCAAAATTTTATGATAGCTAATCCCTTCTGTTAGCTGTAGCATTACGTCGTGTCTGTATTACGGGCAGGTGTCATTTATTACCCTGTACATAAGTGTGCAGTGGAGCAAAATTTATCATAGCCAATCCGTCCTGTTAGCGATACAGATGTTATACACTATGGCTGGAGGAGAGGTCCGCTGCAGACTCCTTTAGGCATGCAACTAGCGAAAATGACAGTCGGGTGGGAGCACATGTGGCAAAAGGTCAGGGAAGTGCAAAAGGGAGATTTGAGGGTGACACAAGTGACGACCAAACATTTGTAGATGATGATGTAGCCGACCACACATGGGAGCCGGGTAAAGAGGGGGCATCATCAGGGGGTGAGGATAGCAGCGTGCCCATGAGACAGCAGGTTGGCAGCATGCCCATGAGACAGCAGGGTGGCAGTTTGCCTGTAAGACAGCAGGTTGGAAGCAGTGGGAGATCGGCGGCCAAACGTGGGAGGGGTACACTGTCCGCTACTTGGGAGACTATATGTGAGGAACACACTAGCAGTGCACAGGTTCATAAAAGCAGCAGGCAGCCATCACACTGGTGGAGGAAAAATGCCATACTCGGCAGTGTGGAAATTTTTCATCAAGTCACTGGGGGATTTTAGCATGGCGATATGCAGGATGTGTGGTCAGAAGATGAGGCGTGGCAAGGGTGCTAATGTTGGCATGATGGCCCTGCATCAACACATGGAGCGTCACCATAATGTGGTGTGGGAAAAACTGTGCCACTCATTCAGTGTTACAGCCTAATGCAGCAACCGCTGCATCTGCCACTGGCCCATACCCCCTCTCAAGCAGTCTGGGCTCGTCAAGTCAGCAGAAGGATGTTGTCATTCCTTTCTATAGACCTCAAAGTGACAGGAGTGGAGCAGGAGGAGCCTTAGGAGCTGGAAGGTGAGGACAAAGACGATGCAGTTGACCCTGATGCCTCATGGCAGTATGCAGTGAAGATGGAGGCAGGATGCCCTCCAAGCCCCTTTTGCAAATGGCCAGATGCATGTTTTCTTGTTTGTGTTGTGACAGCCGCATTGTCAAGATTTGGCAGAGGGATGACTACTGCCTATCTACATTGTTAGACCCTCACTACCGTTAAAAAATGGGGGCATTTTTTAGACCTTCTGAGAGGGATTCAAAATGGATTACTCTAGAGATATTCTGTGTAGTCAGTTGGTCGCTGCCCATGAGCACCATCTCCCATTCTCAAGAAGGTCTGACCAGGGGGGCGGGATAGGACACTCCACTCCCATGATTGGTAGGGAAGGGGGCCAAACTTGAAGTGTGGCCGCAACTGGATGAATTGTACTCTCACCTTCACACTGAGATTAGGCCACCAAATGGAAAGAATATGATTAAGCAGATTGACCTGGGTATACCTGATTTATCGCGATTCATGACAAATTAATTTGCAACTAATCAAATTTCTTGTCGAACTTCGGCAAAGCTGCCGAATCAAATTCTTCAAAACTTTGCTCATCTCATGGGTGTTTTTGTGTCACTTTTATCTTTGCTTCCTTGGGTTTCGTCTGGTCATAAACTGCTGCATGTAATGTTTTTCTTCTGGCCAGAAATAAGCCAGATCACTGTTAGACCCCTTTGCAATCAGTGGGGATCCAGCGGTGAAGTAGAGGGTCCAGCAACATTGGATATAAGACACAGAGAAGCCTGCCAGATGCACAAAGATGTGGACGAGGTTATAGAATTTGCTATCTAAAATTTTACATGATGGCTCGAGCCAATTGTACAGCTGAAAAGTTATGTTAGTAGAAAAAAGGCCCTTTAATTTCCACTTTTGAATGGGAGAAAAGCTGCATTACAATTCTGAAGCTGCTACTAAATAGATGGCATGTCCTGTAAACAATGAAAAGGCCACAGCCCTCGCTTGACCATTGTGGCTCTTTCAAATAGCCTATAAGAGGGGGAGACCACCGATTTGATATTGATGTTCTGCACCAAATGATAAAGAAATTTAGGTCCTGATTTATCGAAAACTGTCAAAAAAGAATGCCTCATCTAGTGATTCACTGTCGGATACAATCCAGACCTCAAAGTGACAGGAGTGGAGCAGGAAGAGCCTTAGGAGCTGGAAGGTGAGGACGAAAACGACACAGTTGACCCTGATGCCTCATGGCAGTATTCAGTGAAGATGGAGGCAGGATGCCCTCCAAGCCCCTTTTGCAAATGGCCAGATGCATGCTTTCTTGTCTGTGTTGTGACAGCCGCATTGTCAAGATTTGGCAGAAGGATGACTACTGCCTATCTACATTGTTAGACCCTCACTACCGTTAAAAAATGGGGGCATTTTTTAGACCTTCTGAGAGGGATTCAAAATGGATTACTCTAGAGATATGCTGTGTAGTCAGTTGGTCGCTACCTATGAGCACCATCTCCTATCCTCAAGAAGGTCTGACCGGGGGAGGGGGGGGACACTCCACTCCCATGATTGGTGGGGAAGGGGGGCCAAACTTGAAGTGTGGCCGCAACTGGATGAGTTGTACTTTCACTCTCACACTGAGATTAGGCCACCGAATGGAAAGAATATGATTAAACAGATTGGCCTGGGTATACCTGATTTATCGCGAATCATGACAAATTAATCTGGAACTAATCAAATATCTTGTCGAACTTTGGCAAAGCTGCCAAATCAAATTTTTCAAAACTTTGCTCATCTCATGGGTGTTTTTGTATCACTTTTATCTTTGTTTTGTGTGCCTACACTAAATTTATGAAATGGTGTACCTTAAAAATATTGTATATTTGGCGTCAGTGTGATGTAGTTTACACTTATCTGTGTAAATGTACACCAGGGGGTTTTCTACCGTAGGTTGTGACATTTTTGCAACTTTTGTAAAAGTCACAAATAGTGTATAAGCTCACTTTTAAATTATTAAACATAGACCACTTTGAAAAGTGTCGAGAAATACCAAATGTCACACAGAAAAAGTAGCAATCATCATGACTTGCAACTTTTTTAAGCCACAACAGTGATGTACTGTATCTGATTTGATAAAGTCCCCCACAGTACGTATGCAGTTTTAAACTGGGGTTCCTTGTGCCCCCCAGAGGAAAATATTTTTAGATAACATCCTCCTTCTATATGTAATGGGTCTAATTTTTCAGATAGAAGATCAGCTGGATCCACTAGAATAGTCTCTGGCACTCTGCTGGGTCAATCTTACCTTGTATTTAAGAAGATATAGAATTCTTCACAGGCCTTGTTTAGATCTCAGTTTATGGATCCGACAAGCTGCTCCGGCACAGAGCAGCCTGCTAAATCTCATGAATCTGGTGTTGCCAGATTCTCTACTTCACTGCGGGATTCGCATTGACTGCAATGTGGTCCAGTGACGATACGGCCGATTTCCAGCAGAAATACCGGGCTTCGTCTGGTCATAAACTGCTGCATGTAATGGTTTTCTTCTGGCCGGAAATCAGCCGGATCACCGCTAGACCACGTTGCAATCAATGGGGATCAAGCATTGAAGTAGAGGGTCCGGCAACATTGGATATAAGAGATCGACACAGAGAAGCCTGCCGGATGCACAAACAAAGATGTGAATGAGGTTATAGAATTTGCTATCTAAAATTTTACATGATGGCTCGAGCCAGTTGTGCAGCTAAAAAGTTATGTTAGCAGAGAAGAGGCCCTTTAATTTCCACTTTTGAATGGGAGAAAAGCTGCATTACAATTCCGAAGCTGCTACTAAATAGATGGCATGTCCTGTAAACAATGAAAAGGCCACAGCCCTCGCTTGACCATTGTGGCTCTTTCAAATAGCTTATCAGAGAGGGAGCCCACCAATTTGATATTGATGGGCTGCACCGAATGATATAGAAATTTTGGTCCTGATTTATCGAAAATTGTCAAAAAAACCCTGCCTCATCCAGTGATTCACTGTCAGATACGATCCAGATGCACGCAGCACTGGGCGACAGACCTATACACCCTCTTTATGGTGCTCCACTATTAATAAATGTCCTTCTACATGCATTGCATAGAGTAGATTGCTTCTCTTACCGTTGCAAATGGTTGTCATTTTGTTCTCTAAAGCTATGCCTTTTGTCTCCATGTTCAATTGTGTAAAGAATGTAAAAATAAATATACAATTTAAGAAAAATATTTTACTTATTCTGACTGTGCTGTTTCATAAGAAAATCAATAACCTTATAAATGTTGCTTTTTTTCAAATAATCGACAAGTTGTTCTGACAAATGCATATACCATTCACTCAGATACTTACAAGAACTCAAGATATCTTGAGGCTATTATTCAGGTAACTGCCTGTACGCTCACTAAGGGCTGGGAGCTTTTCTAGGCATAGCAGAGTTTACAATAAGTAAGAATGTTGGTGATGTAGATTGAGAGTTAAAGAACACATTAAGTGTTGGCATACACTTTTTATTTAGTCATAGTTGGTTTAGTTAAAAATTGTCGTATAGCATTGTACCCTTAAATCAAGCAAAGTAAAATAAAGAAACGCTGATTCAAGGAGCATTTAATACAACATATGAGATACATTTTGTAGATATGCAGTTGGCACTTATTTATTTATACTGGCCAGTACAATCAGGGTATAATGTAAGGGAGACAGACCTTAAATCTTTTTGGCCCTGAGTGGTACATATGTGTGATTCCATACTTTAGAACGGCAGAAGAGATACAGTGGATGTGGTTGGACACATGTATAACTTTAACAACATAGTTTACGGGACTCGCATGTGGCAACAAGATCGGCAAGGGTCAGACACAAGTGTTCCCCATCGATCATCTGTTTGTGAAAGCCGTTGCCCCCTCACAGCTAACCAAGCACAGCACTTTCCATTGCATAGTGGCTGCACTTGGTATTGCAACCTCATTCACTTACATTGGCTGGGGTGCGCCACATGACTGATTAACATGACATCACTGTTCTAGGAATAGGCCGCAGCGCTCACTGGAGCACTGCAGCCACTTCAAACAGCTGATCGACAGGGGTCCCAGGTGTCAGACCTCCGTCTGAGAATAGGTCATCAATATCAAAGTCTTGGATAACCCGTCCAATGACTACAAAAGACAATGGGCTTACTAATTACAGTCTTTCGAAGAGAAACAAGCATATGGTTTCAAAGTCTCAATTAGGGCACGGTTTTAATTAGTGTCAAAGGGGCAATAACTGTGACTTCCGTTGGCTTATATTGCACAAATCTCCCTGGGCGTCAGTACTCTGCAGAGTGGAGACAATGAAGATGATTGTACCTGCAGTTATAACTAGGCTTTATCCTCACAGGCCACACAGTACTACACAAACTGCTCAGTCTCCAACAAGTGCTCTCAGACTGAGGTATCTCTGTCCTTGTATCTACTATGCAAAATCCCCTAAGTTGCAGTATTCCCTTCTTCACCACACAAAGTATTGCACACGGTCTCCTACACTGGTTTGCTTACATGTGGCAGACTTGCTTCTGTAGGTCACAGGCCTGACTATTATACAGACTTTGGCAGAATTCAATGGCTACACAGATTCTGTCTTCCCCTCAGCTCTGGTCTCAACACCTCTGTGGTGCTCACCTGCATTTTGTCTTATCTAGACCCTGAGATCATGCCCCTTAATGATTAGTGCCACTCACCTCCACTGCTAGCATGCATTAATCTGCAGTGTCTTCCAGCTCACACTTAGTCTGGATCTGAACTTAAAGGGAACCTGTCATCTCAGAAACACCCCCTGAACTAGAGTAAGCGTTGTATAGTGTAAGTGATGCTGAATCCGAACATGTAATTTTTATCTTCGTATTCACTTCCATTCTGACGCTGTGCTCTGACAAACCAGAAGTAAAATGCACTCACTGGACTCCAGTGCTCACTCACATAATGGAGAGGACTCAAAGAAGAGTCCACTGAGTGCATTTTACTGCAAGTTTGTGGAAGCACAGCGTCGGAATGGAAGTGAGTATAAAGATAAAACTTACATATTCGGATTCAGCATCACTTACACTATACAACACTTACTGTAGTTCAGGGGGTGTTTCGGTGATGACAGGTTCCCTTTAAAGGGGTTATGCCATTACTGATTTAAAAAATAAAATTGAGACATCATATAGTGCATGACAATCTCTTTCTAACAAATCTAGAATCAGCCCTTTACCTCTCATGGATCCAGAGATCTCCCCATCCATTGTTCTGCTAGATTTATATAAAGCTGACCGCTCAAGGGGAGTGTCTTCTCTGCTGCAGCTAAGGGGTGTCTCTCCCTATCACAGCTCAGGAGGCAGTTGAAGGATGAAACAGAGCATGTGCAGCCATCTTAGTGAGCAGGACAAAGAATAAACAAACAACTGGTGGCGCTATACAGATACATTTTATTAAATAACTCAGTGGCTATATTGAATTTTTAATTACATGCAATTACTAAAGTATTCAGATCCAGGTGCTGGTTTGAAAACGGTAGAATATTTTTCATGGGACAACCCCTTTAAGGCTTGCTTGAACTTCTGTATATCCTCTTATACGCATGTTCTCTCAATATCATTTATCAAGGGCTGATACCCCTCTCTAAGGTCCCTTGAGCATCTGCCTCTATGAACGTACCCTCTTGCTTTTAGCAACTGGCTAAATCTAGCTTTTATTCCCCAACTAAAAACTCCAAATTACCTGCTCGCTGACAGCATTACAGCGGTGACCGCACTTCGGCTGTCTGCTCTTGCGGTCGGGGTTTGCAAGAGATAGCGTGCATATATTCATGCACATACGCAGTGACTCCTGGCCACTTCATCTGTGCTCGATGAGATTCTCACGCAGCTCGTAGCAGCTATAGAGACCAGCTACAAAAAAACACTGCGGAGCCTCATTTAAAGGTCTCAATACAGCAATCCAAAGTGCAAAGCTCCCTGGGAAACAGTAATATGCAAACTAACCATAACCCCTTTGCTTGCTTTTTCTTCCTTTGAGGGATATCTGGCTTTCACTGTGTTGAAGACCCATAACTGGGGCTCCACGGTTATTTTGCATATTACTGTTTCCCGGTGAGCTTTGCACTTTGGATTGCTGTGTTGAAACTCTTAAATGAGGCTCCACGGTGTTTTTTGTAGCTGGTCTCCCTGAGAATAGCTATTGTTTTATTTGAGTATTCTCCAAGGCATTGCTCCCAGTTAGCCAGAATCCTACTCCACACTGATGAGGGGCAATACTCCCGAAACAGTCTGTGGGTGGATAACTGGCTTAGGTGTTCCCCATCACATCCTTAAAGTTTGTAAAAGAGCAGGATCTTGACATAGGGGCCACTTAATATGGTGAATTTGGTGATCTCTTTAGTGGGGAAACCCCTTTGCTTGGTTTTCCTTCCTTTGAGGGATATCTAGCTTTCACTGTGTTGAAGACCCATAACTGGGGCTCCACAGTTATTTTGCGTAGCATCTATAGCACAGCTATAGTTCATGTACTACAGCTTTGTGGTTGTGTTCTAGATGGATCCCAGAGGCTGCTAATGAGTCTAGTCCACAAGTAGCCTTGGTACCTCAGGAGCACATGCGCACAGTCAAGGGACAGGATTGCATAATCTCCGCCCTGTTCACCTGCCTTCAATAAAATGTATCTCTACTCTCCTGTTGCTGACCCAGATTGCCTGACCTGTACCTGTGTCATCTGCCCTGACTTTTTGCTTGATTTACTTTGCCTCTGCCTCATCCTTTGGTCCTTCACTGTTGCTCCTGTTTCTCGGTCTGCTGACCAGCTCTGTATCTCTGGTACCTTGCTTTGGTACCCCCTGGTTTGCCTGGGCCAGCTGCCTCGTGTGCCAATCCTCCTCAAGAGGTAGCAACCTGGTGTTCCCCTTGGGAAAGTCTATCCCCGCCATCAGGGTTACTGCGAAGAGTGAGGGGTTAACATAGACAATGCCATTAGAGGAGGTAGGACATGTGGCAAAGTGGGTTTACACCCGCTGGTTTGTGACACTAAGATGTACCCATTTAAAAACAAGTTTGCTTTAAAGGGATTTGATGCTCATCTGAGGGACTGCTTGGTAGTTTATGCTTGTACATAAATTTTTATACTGTGTGAAAAATGATTTAGCATTGCAGGTCATCTGAATTGCAAGTTGCAACACTCCACGGCTACAGGGAGAGCCACAGACATTTGTATAGTGCCTAGAAGGACCTGATGCTGACTGATGTGTGTGGTGAGCTGTGGTGCCACACTATTAGCAGGGGCAATTAGTTGGTGATAAAAGACAGAAGTTTTACTATGATTGGTGTAGTGTGAAAGGTCCATGTATTGTTTCTACTGGAACTGCAGTTGGCCAATGAGACTGGTCTGTGGCTAGAAACTGGTGCAAGATCAGAAAATGGAGCATCGCTGATTTTTCTGGGTTTCTGCTTCAACTGCCAAAATCACTCCACTCCAATGTCAACAGTTTAATCTCTTATATGCCATAGTCAATAATGAGTGTTACAACAGTTATACAAAGAGAAGATTTTCCCGTTGTTAACAATCCATGATACGATTATGGGCACCCAATGAGTTGTCATGGCAGCCAGAGGTCTAACAATGCTCTCTGGATCTGCTATCTATGGAAGCAGAGACAGTTTTTAATAGGCCTGTCTGTGTAAAATTGACGAGTAGAATACATTGCAATACAGTAGTATTACTGTGTATTATATGAGTGATCAATGGATCACAAGTTCAAGTGTCCTAGTGGGACAAAAAAATTAAAAAAAATGTAAGAAAAAAACTTTCAAAAATGTAACTTTTCCTCTCTACACATTAATTTAACATTAAAAAACAAAACAAAAAAAATCACATGATAGATATCGCTACATCCGTAACAACCCATACTATAAGATTACAATGTTATTTTACCCTCGTGATAAATGCCTTAAAACAAATAATAAAACAAAAATAACTGCATTATACAGTATGTACTCCAAAATAATGTTATTAAAAATACAGAAAACAAGTGAAAAGTTATGACTCCTAGAAGAAAAGGATAAAAAAACAATTACTGTGCCCTGAAGACTTAAAGAGGACCTTTCACCACGCCTGACATGCCTGTTTTAATAGCTTCATGCATTCCCCATGTAATAACAAGTCTGGAACATCTATTCTTATGTCTGTATGTTGTGCCATTCCTTTATTATTTGCACTAGAAGTTATGAATTGCTATTTGTCTTCAGTAAGGGAACAGGGTGGAGGTAACAAGTTGGGGGGGTGTACCTGCTCAGTCTGAACATGGCAGCACTGATTGGCTAGAGTCAGTCTGTGCAGGGACACACCCCCAACTGGTCACCTCCCATCTGTTCCTTTACTGAAGGCAAATAGCAATTCACTCATAACTTCTAGTGCAAATAATAAAAGAATGACACAACATAGAGCCATAAGAATAGATGTTACAGAATTGTTAGTACGTGGGGAATGCATGGAGCTATTAAAACAGGCAAGTCAGGAGTGGTGAAAGGTCCTCTTTAAAAAGGATGTGTCATTAAGGTGTTAAACTGCCTTATTGGCCACTTAGCAAAGCATTATAGCAAAGTATTGTTCTTACACTAAGCTAAAATACATTTATATTACCTGTCTTATACTTTGCTGAATACATAAAATTGGATTTGCATTTCCATAAATTATTGCTTTTTTATTGCATGATATGTTGTTTTTTGCATATTCATCATGACAGACCATATGCACAGTCAGGATTTAATAAATCTATATTTTCTGTTCACTCAAAATCTTTTTATTCAAATCCATGTAAGAATCCAAAATGGTATATAAAGAAAAGACATTCCACATAATTATCAGTTTAGAAGTCATAACCTGTGGTGAAATCTTCAACCTAATCAATATTCTCATTGAATCACTTACAGTATTTTCACTTTATAAGACGCAGCTGATGATAAGACGCACCCCAGATTTTAGAGTAGGAAAATAAGAAAAAAATATTTTTCATCACACCTCATATCAGACCCATAAATTTCAGGACATTACATCAGACCCCCATATCAGCCCTCCATGTCAGAACCCCATCAGCCCTCCATGTCACACCCCCATCAGACCTCATATCAGCCCACTGTGCCCCCATATCAGCCCACTGTGCCCCCATCAGACCTCAGATCAGCCCACTGTGCCCCCACATCAGTCCACTGTGCCCCCATATCAGCCCACTGTGCCCCCATCAGACCTCAGATCAGCCCACATATCAGCCCCCTCTATCATCATCAGACCTCAGATCAGCCCATAAGCCCCCATATTAAATGAATATGCCCCCATCAGACCTTAGATCAGCCTATAAGCCCCCATATTAAATGAATATGCCTCCATCAGACCTCAGATCAGCCCATAAGCCCCCATATTAATGAATATGCCCCCATCAGACCTCAGATCAGGACACCCAGCCCATAAGGATAAAATAAAAACCTCTCTTACCTCTCCTGCGCCGCGGCTCCGCTCCAGGTCGGGCGGTCCTCTGGCTTCTAAGGCCGGCGCTGCACTGTCACCTGACTGCTTGCAGTGTCAGGTCATAGTGCGTGCACTACGTCTTGACGCTGTATGCGGTCAGGACAGTGCAGAGCCAGCCCGGGAAGACAGAGGATCGCCGGACCCGGAGTGGAGCCGCGGCGCAGGACAGGTAAGAGAGGTTTTTATTTTATCCTTATGGGCTGGGTGGGCTGATCTGAGGTCTGATGGGGGTCCCGGCACCTTATACATACAAGTGAGAGCTTCCATAATGGAAGAGATCACTTGTATTCGCTTTATAAGACGCATCGCAATTTTCCCCTACTTTTGGGGGAAAAAAGTGCGTCTTATAAAGCAGTTACAGCAGTGGCATACTTTTACGAGCAAAGGATATGTCAGATATATCTATCTGTTCTATCTATCAATCTATCTATCTATCTATCTATCTATCTATCTGTTTTATCTATCTATTCTATCTGTTCTATCTATCTATCTATCTATCTATCTATCTATCTATCTATCTATCTATCTATCTATCTGTTTTATCTATCTATTCTATCTATCTGTTCTATCTATTTATCTATCTGTTCTATCTATCTGTTCTGTTCTATCTATCTGTTCTATCTATCTGTTTTATCTATCTATTCTATCTATCTGTTCTATCTATTTATCTATCTGTTCTATCTATCTGTTCTATCTATCTGTTCTATCTATCTGTTCTATCTGTTCTATCTATCTGTTCTATCTATCTGTTCTATCTATCTATCTATCTATCTATCTATCCTATCTATCTATCTATCTATCTATCTCATATCCCCGGAAACTATAGGCCGGGGATATGAGATAGATAGATAGATAGATAGATAGATAGATAGATAGATAGATAGACATCTGTCGTGTGTAAACTGTTGAAGGTTTTCTAAGAGATGCTATCTTAGAGTACCTCAATGAAAATAAGCAAATAACTCCATATCAGCATGGCTTCATGAGGGATCGGTCATGTCAAACCAATTTAATCAGTTTCTATGAGGAGGTAAGTTCTAGACTTAACTGCGGCAGATCAATGAATGTCGTATATCTGGACTTCTCCAAAGCATTTGACACTGTACCACATAAAAGGTTAGTATATAAAATGAGAATGCTTGGCCTGGGAGAAAATGTCTGTATGTGGGTAAGTAACTGGCTCAGTGATAGAAAACAAAGGATGGTTATTAACGGTACATACTCAGATTGGGTCACTGTCACTAGTGGGGTACCACAGGGGTCAGTATTGGGCCCTATTCTATTCAATATATTTATTAACCACTTCATATCTGGGCTATTTACCCCCTTCCTGACCAGGCCTAATTTTGCAAATCTGACATGTGTCACTTCATGTGGTAATAACTTTGGAACGCTTTTACTATCCAAGCAATTCTGAGATTGTTTTCTCGTGACACGTTGTACTTCAAGTTAATGGTAAATTTGAGTCAATTTGTTTTAATTTTATTTATTAAAAAATCCAAAAGTTAACAAAAAGTTTTCTAAATTTGAATCTCTCTGCTTTTAAGACAGATAGTGAAACCCAATAAAATACTCATTAATTGACATTCCCCATATGTCTACTTTATGTTGGCATCATTTTGGTAGTGTCAGTTTATTGTTTTAGGACCATAGAAGGTTTAGAATTTTAGACGCAATTTTTGCAAATTTGCAAAATCAACTTTTTTAAGGACCAGTTCAATTCCGAGGTCAGTTTGTGAGGCTTACTTAATAGAAACCACCCATAAATTACCCCATTTTAGAAACTACACCCCTCAAACTATTCAAAACTGGTTTTAGAAATGTTGTTAACCCTTTAAGTATTCCACAGGAATTAAAGCAAAATAGATGTGAAATTTCAAAATTTCACTTTTTTTTGCAGATTTTCCATTTTAATCATTTTTTTCCTGTAACACATGAAGGGTTAACAACAAAACAAAACTCAATATTTATTACCCCGATTCTGCAGTTTGCAAAAACACCCCACATGTGGTCGTAAACTGTTATTTGGGGATACACCAGGGCTCAGAAGGGGAGAAGCAGCATCTGCATTTTCTAACATGGGATCTTCTGTCATGGTTTTTAAGAGCGATAACTTTTTAAATTTTTTGTGGACTGAGCTGTGTGAGGGCTTATTTTTTGCGGGACAAACTGTGCTTTTAATTGGCACCATTTTGGGGTACATCTGGCTTTCTGATCACTTTTTAATCTAATTTTTGGGAGGTTAAGTCACAACAAAAGCAGTTTAGGGGCATTTTTCTATATATTTTTTTACACCGTTCACTTGATGGGGTAGATCATGTGATATTTTTGTAGAGCCAGTTGTTACGTACGCAACAATACCAAATATGTCTATGTTTTTTTTTTTTTAACGTTTTACACAATAAGAGCATTTTTAGAAAAAAAAAATCATGTTTTTGTGTTGCAATTTTTTAAGAGCCATATTTTTTTTTCATTTTTCTGGCTATGATCGTGTGTGGGGGCTCATTTTTTGAGGGATGAGGTGACGTTTTTATTGCTACCATTTTGGGATACATACGACTTTTTGATTGTTTGATATTATGTTTTTTGGTAGGTGAGGCGACAAAAAAAAGCTGTTTTGGCATAATTTTTATTAGATTTTTTTTACGCGGTTCACTTGATGGGGTAGATCATGTGATATTTTTATAGAGCCGGTCGTTGTGGACGCAGTGATACCAAATATGTCTATTTTATTTATTTTTATTTCTAACATTTTTTTAATGACATATTTGGGGGAAATTTTCTTTTTATATGTGATTTTTTTATAATTATATTTTTTATTTTTTATTTTACACTTTGCGTCCCCCATAAGGTCATACAAGACTTCAGGGGGACATTTAACTTTATTATTTATTTATTTTTTTTTACACTATTAATTTTTCCTGTAACTGGGGCTGACATAGTAGCCCCAGTTACAGGGGAAATACATCCCCAGAGAGGCTGTACAGCATAATACTATTCTGTACAGCCTCAGTGCAGGGCTGATCGGGTCTATGAAAGACCCGGCAGCTCCTGCACTCTCATGGCCCCAGCGATCATGCGACCGCTAGGCCGGGACAGGAAGCGCACATAGCGCTTCCTGATGTGTATACACAGAGCTCGGTGAGCGCTGTGTATACAGCAATCTAGAAGGCAGGGACCCCTGGGAACAATTTGAAAGTTCAGGTTCGGGTTATCTGAGAATTTCTGTAAAGGATTCTATTAGGGATGAGCGAACCGAACCGGAACGAACCAGATTCGTTACGAACTTTCCCAAAAGTTCGGTTCGTCACCCGAACCGAATTTTGAGAAAGTTCGTAACGAATCTGGTGAAAATAACGGCGACGCAAAATAACGCATATTTATTGAGAATGTACGCTAATGCGTATACTAATGCGTATTAATTCATAAAATGCGTACACATTAGCGAAACATTCTCAAATATGCGTATATCTAGGGTATGGAATATGCCATATTCAATAACCTAAAATATACGCATATTTGAGAATGTTCACTAATGTGTACACGCATTGGCGTACGCATTAGTGTACATTCTCAAATATGCGTATATTTTGCGTCGCCGTTATTTTGAGCGAACCGAACCGTTTTTTTAACAGAATCGTGACAAATCTGGAAAAAAAAAAAAAAGGCGACGCAAAACTACTTTTTTCACAGAATAGACCAGGATACAAGGGATTATTACTCCTATAATCCCTTGTATCCTGGTTTTCTGTGAAAAACAAGATGTGTGACGTCACCCACACAGCTCCGGAAGTGCCTGAGCGCGCCGACATTTTGTCAATTTGTCAATTTTTGACATTTTGTCTATTTTTCAATTTGTCAATTCATGAAAATTGGACACGTATTTTTGGTTAATGGAACTGGCATAAAGCCTTCTTGAATCTGTGCCTTTTTAAATGTCCTTTCTTCACCTCATGGATTCTGTGGGTGAGGTTTTCTGTCTATTTAACCGTATCCGTATCCTACTAGACTAGCTGTAATGTTAGAGGGTTTTTTTTAACGTTGACTGTCCTGTGCTGAACTCTACATCAACATTTTGTCATGTATAAAAAGTGATTTTTACAAGCGTGCATATTCTTAGCTTCCAACTTCAGTTCTCTGTACTAGGCCCTTCTGGGTCCAAAAGAATACTGCTCCTACTAATGCCCCCACCGTCAATTGTCTATTTGGAAACATACTGGGTGCAATCAAGTGCTGCCTCCTCCTCCTCCTCAACTTGTCTCTTCTTAACCCTACTGGTTCACCACCAGGCCATCAAAAATGTTTTCAATGGTCTGTTCCACACCAGGCCTTCTACCATAATGTTTTCAAGGGTCTGTTCACCACCGGTCCCTCAAAAAATTAATGTTTTCAAGGGTCTGTTCACCACCAGGCCTTCTACAATAATGTTTTCAAGGGTCTGTTCACCAACCAGTCCCTCAAAAATAATGTTTTAGGGTCTGTTCACCACCAGGTCTTCAACCATAATGTTTTCAAGGGTCTGCTTCACCAGCAGGCACTCAATCATAATGTCATAATGTCATAATAATCATAATGACCCTTTCCCCCTCCAGGGCCCTCTAAGGTGATTTTCCTTTATGTCCCAGTGGGTAGGAGTGGCCAAGGGGTATTTAGGCCACTCAAGTCTTTGGTGGGATTGTCACGTTGTTTCCTACCTCGTGAGACGGACAGGCCCCCAGGCGGTGGCTCCGGCTGCCAATAAATTACTAGTAGTAGTAATTGCGGGTCGTCAGGTGGGAATGATGTGCAGACTTGTGGGAATGGTCCAACATAGTTTTATTAATTTATCTTTGAATAAGGTTCATTCTTCAACTTGGTGTCCAGCAAGTGCAGCTTATTGCTTATACTTGGCAGATGCTTGGAAATTCAGGTGTCAGGCTTCCTCGTTTCTAAACTGAGGTTACCTCTTAAAGTCTGGCTTCCCTTGAGAGTATTATTGTTGTGCCTTATTGCAGGCTATATTACTCTGTCTTTAGGGTACAGCAGAGCTGAAGGTGCTCTGCTGTCCTGCACATGTCCTCCCTTATCAGGGTACAGGGGACAACTCTCTGACTAAACTGTCATTTCCTCCTCACTGCAGGAAGTTGGAAGAGCTTAACTTCTCTCCAGCAGAGGGGGTCAGAATGGACTAAAGAATGTACCATTCTGGTAAAACTACATCTGAAACTGCCATAGTATTTACTGACACCTGCTGGTACACCAGGTACATACATGAGAAACAGTTGCATAACATGGAATATAATACATATTAATGCTGGTGATGACATCAATGCACAGAATTACATTTCTAGAGTAGCACACAGATAAAAGCTGGTTACGCAGAGTTGTAACACTACTCTGGGGTGTTACATTCCACCTTACTTAAAGTCAAGCCGTCCTTGGCTGTGCTTAGGATTAGCATACAGGATTAGGATATAGAAAAGTTTACAGAGAATCCAATGAATACAAGGTGCTGCATGAAATAGATACATATAAATTGCATAACATACATAAATAGACAATTGAGCTACTATGCTGGTACGTTCCTGCCTTGTGAGTAGGGTGTCCGATCTCTGTTATCCCCTCTCAGCAGACGAACAACCTATGTAAACTGCACTAAGCAACCATTTCGGACTGACTCAGAATATTTCGGCCATAAAATACCAAAGAAAAGCATGGGGGTGTCTTCACTCTGTAATCCCACCATTGTGAAATGATTAAGCCCGCAAACGGAAGGGTGGCCTTATTCTGTAATCCCTTCCAAGCACCAAAGCCTGATAATGCTTTACGCTTTGTCACCTTGATGTCTATCTGTAGCTGCAAGTTATTTTCCTGGAGGCGGTGCTCGAGGCCTCAGGACACAGTGAACTAGGAGGAGGAATCTGCCAGTCCTGCCATAGTTCCAATGAGAGAATTAAGATCTCTCTAACCCACACACATAAAGGACAATGAACTAGGAGTGGGGGGGGGGGGGCTGCCCGTCCTTCCATAGTTCCAAGGAGAGACTATTCTCTCCGGACACATCTATAGCAGCGAGGATAACCCTGATAGGAATAAAGAGAAAACTGCTTGTGGCTCTGACACCTGGCTACCATGAAACGTTAGTGTGAAACGCCCTCAGAGGCAGCATATATATCTGAGGTAGAGACAAGTAAGGTGCTTATCTATCTGGCTAAAGTGGCGTGACCATACATTAAAGTGCATTTAGGACACATTGTGGTACCTGCAAAGAAACACACACAATGGGCAATATTCTTGAACGGTTCATGAAATATAAAAACATTAGTGCAAACATTTAAGTACAAATATAATAAAGCATAATATAGGATATCCTGTGGTTAAATTCAAGTCCATCTTTTCTTCTTCTTTGGCTTGGAACAGAACAAAGTCCCCAAATTCGACTTGAAATTGTAATCCACGAT
>ONZH01027056.1:0-100440 GCA_900303285.1 Rhinella marina | reverse complement strand
TATTGTTTTTGTAAAGTAGATTCGACCAAATAAATTTGCATTGACACCGAATCTTATCCGAAATTTGTCAAATATTCGCCGAAGCGAATTTTGGATGATTCGCTCATCTCTAATATATAGTGCAGAAAGTCTAGGGTTTTGATAGCAAGCTCCAATAATATTTGAAAGGAATCATACGAAATCTGATGATGAGTCCTTAAAGGGGTTCTCCGGGAATTAAGAAAATGAAAATACTTAAATATTACTTTATAATAAATATATTCTCAAATAACTTTCATTAGTTATTATGGCTCGTTTTGTCTGGGGAGTGATCATCAGGATAAACAAAACGGCCGCCGTCCCATTAGCTCACACAAAACCTGTCCTAATCACACAGGAGGACAAGTTACTTCACAACACTGAGGTAAAGATCTGCCTCATCATCCTCTCTGTTCTGCTTGTCAGGGATTATGATCCTGAATACAGCTGATAAGTTTAGCCGAATCTCTGGGGAATTTAGTACAGAGAGGATGGACAGGGCAGACTGTGGTTGTGTTAATAGAGACTACATACAAGTGCTGCTGCTCATTAGCCACACCCCACAATCCTTTCATGTCTCCTCCATCTTTTCCATTCCCTCAGAGATTGATCTGTATTCAGGATCATAATCTCTGAGAAGCAGAGCAGAGAGGAGGATGAGGCAGCTCTATAGCTCAGTATTGTGAAGAAACGTGTCCTTCTGTGTAATATGGACAGGTTTTGTATGAACTAATGGGACAGCGGCCATTTTGTTTCTCCTGATAATTGCTCCCCAGACAAAACGAGCCGTTATAAATAATGAAAGGTATTTGTGAATATATTTATTATAAAATAATAGTTAAGTATTTACATTTTCCTAATTCCCGGAGAACCCCTTTAAAAGCTATGTACACCTTTGGAGGCAATTTTTGTTTATGATTGAATTTTACTATTTTTGGCCAAAGATTATACTTTCAATTGGCTTTTATTAAAAATATTGAGCCGTTCTGTCACTAAGGGTTAACTGTTTTTCTCACTTTTCACTCACACAATTTCACTTTGTGCCAGTCAGGTCATCTAATAAAACTTATCTCTAAACTATTAAGAGGTCATAAACACTTGTTTAAGCCACAATCTTATCAGTATGATAAGAACTGAGCTACAATGAGTGTTTATAAGGTCAGAGAGCAGAGATAAGGTGCTGTTAGCTCCCCAACTGATGGGAAAGAGAGAAAATCCAGAAGCTGCTACTAGAGCATCTCAGCTCTGCACAGAAAAAAGGACTCCATATTTTAATGATAATTTAATTTAGTAAAAATGATTTGTACCTCAAAATAAGTACAATGCAATAAAAAAAAATTGTGTACATAGCCTTTAATTGTGGCAAAGTAAGGGTAGACATATGTACATGCAAACCTTATTGAGAGGCTGCAAAACAATTGCTGAAACCGTATAATATAGTAAGCCCTCAGTACATATGCATGCACAGCTTTAACTCCTTCCCGACCAGTGCCGTATATGTACGGCGCTGCGGGAAGGGACTTGCCGCCCAGCGCCATAGCACCTCCTGCAGGGGAACGGCTGTTCCCAGCAGCTGGACCTTTGCTGCATACGCCCACATCAGTGAAAACACAGATGTGAGCGTATTAACCCTCGATGTGCCACGGCACATGCGATACGGGCGTGCGCAAAAAGAGTCCATTGGGTCCCCACGCTGCTGTGACAGGGACCCGATGGCTTGGATGGCAGCCCGATGGCAGCCCCCTGGATCTCACAGGAAGCATGCTGTAAGTGTACTTCACTGGTAATACACTTACAGCCAATGCATTATAATGCAGAAGTATGGTAATGCTTTGTAAAGGGGATCAGACCCCTAAAAGTGAAAAAAAGTGGGGAATAAAACGAAAAAATAGTTTTACAAAAAAAGAAAAGTTTCAAGTACAAAAAAGCGCACTTTTCCCAAAATAAAGTTTTAAAAAATTGTAAAAAAAGGGGAAAAAAGAAAAGTAGACATATTAGGTATCGCCGCGTCCGTATCGACCGGCTCTATAAAAATATCACATCATCCACCCCGCCAGGAGAACGTAGGAAAAAAAAACCCTCACCAAAACTGTAATACCCCAAAATGGTACCAATCAAACCGTCATCTCGTCCCGCAGAAATTTATACCCTACCTGAGATAATCGCCCAAAAAATAAAAAAAATATGGCTCTCAGAAAATAGCCACACAAAAACAAGATTTAATTCTGTTTAAAAATTCATTTACTGTGTAAAACTTAACAAAAATAATTGTTAGACATATTGGGTATCGCCACGTCCGTAACAACCTGCTCTATAAAAGTATCACATTATATCCCCCCTCAGGTGAATGTTGTAAAGTTTAAAAAAAAAAAAAAACACTATGCCAAAACCTACCTACCCTCACAAAAAGTGAAATAGTAGGCAATCAAAAATGTATATTTACCCCAAAATAGTACCAATCAAACCTTCATCTTGTCCCGCAAAAAATGAGACCCTAACTGAGACAATCACCAGAAAAATAAAAAAATATGGCTCTCAATAAACGGCAACACAAAAAAACATTTTATTCTGTTCAAAAATAAATCTAATGTGTAAAATTTAACAAAGATAAAAATGGTAGACATATTGAGTATCGCTGCGTCCGAAACAACCTGATCTATAAAAATATTACATGAGATGGCCTCCCAGGTTAATACTGTAAAAAAAAAAAATTAAAAAAACTAGGCCAAAAAAGCCATTTTTTTCCTCTTGCCTCACAAAAAGTGTAATACCACGCGATCAAAAAAGCATATGTACCCCAAAATGGTACCAATTAAAGCTTAATCTCTTCCCGCAGAAATTGATACTCTACCTAAGACAATAGCCCAAAAAATAAAAAAAATATGGCTCTCTGAAAATGGCCGCACAAAAACAAGATTTAATTCTGTTAAAAAGTGCAGCTAATGTGTAAAATTTAACAAAAATAAAAATGGCAGAAATATTGGGTGTTGCCGCGTCCGTAACAAACTGCTCTATACAATGATCACATGATTTTCCCCCTCAGGTGAATGCTGTAAAAGCAAAAACAGCTATTTTTTTCACCTTGACTCAAAAAGTGTAATACCAAGCGATCAAAAAGTCTTATGTACCCCAAAATGGTACCAATGAAAACGTCACCTCATCCTGCAAAAAATGAGCCCCCACATAAGACAATAACTAAAAAAATAAAAATCAATGGCTCCCGCAATCCAATCCATCAAAATCTGTGCTGCAAAATCCATATGGCGCTCCTTCTGTTCTGAGTCCTTTCATGTGCCCCCACAGCAGTTTACCACCACGGGGAACAAATTATGGGGTGCTTTTCTCCTGTTACCCCTTGTGAAGATGAAAAATTTTATTGGAAGTAATGAAACTTTTCATTTTTATAGCCAAGTGTTTCCAAATTCCGTAAAACGCTTAGGGGGTCAAAGTGGCCAGTACCCCCCTTAATATATTCTTTGAAGGGTGTAGTTTCCAAAATGGTGTAACTTTTTGAGGGTTTCTGTAGGGGTACGTCAGAGTCTCTCAATTACAAAATGGTGCCTAAAAATCATTCTAGCGAAATCTGCCTCCAAAATTCGTATGGCGCTCCTTTCCTTCTGACCACTGCCACAAACCCATAGAGACGTTTACCAACACATATGGGGTATTTCTGTAAACCCAGTGCTGTAGTCCTTTCCAACAGTTGATTAAAGGGTAACAAATTAAATGCCATTTAACTCATCATTTATGAAACCTTTTACACAACAGGTGGAGACATCCAATTAACAACATATCAACTAATACACAGTAAGCCCACAAGCTTAGTTTACTTCATTAGATTTTTATTGAAGAAATAGAAATGTCCCACATGAGAGATGCTCATCTCACCTTTAACAGGGAAAAAGAAGCATATGTACAGGTATTTTCATTTGGTAACAGATAAGTGGCACTCAATTACACTACAACTGCTATGTTACATGGAAGAGCATGTAACTACGAGGTGCGCTTACGCACGCGTGAACAGAGTAAACTCAACCCCCTCATATTTGTGAATTACATCATAACACGATTCTTTTCACCAAGATATTTTTGTTTATTTAAACATTAAAATGAAAATACATGAGGTGTTACATTTCATCATTTTTTTCTTTGTTTTGTTTTTTAGAAAAAGTTTTGTTTGTTTATTTTTATTTCTTTTTTTTTGCTTTCAGTATGAATTACTGATTTACTCTTAATGCAGAATTTACCATCCCATAAACATTTGAAATGTGTGACATTATTTTTTTTTTTTTTTCTCGGTGAGTCAGTTACTCATCACAATTCCCGGCCAATTTCTGGATGCAGCGCTGACAAAGAAACAGATTTATAGGAAGCAATATTGTTAGTGACAACATATTTAAAGATAAACAATTCAGTCCTCTGGAAAAAAAATATATTGTATATTTGTGATTACAATGATTAATAGACACCATAAACTGTACAATTGCAGAAATATGCTACAGTAAGACCATCTATTCTCACAAGTACAAATGCATGCTAGTTCCCAGGGACTTGTGGATGTGAACATTTTATTGTTCCTAGACCAATATCTTTTAAAGGGCCTAATAGCTTTAACTTTACAAAGACATTAGGTGTAATGCAGAGATGATTAGAAGACAGAGGTGGCTCCTTGTTAAAGTATAACAGGGGCCCCTCTTTGCTGTACACAGTTATATAAATGTGTTATATATAAATTATATATATATATAATTCCATCATCAGCATGTCTTCCGTAAGGTCCAGTCAGGCTAGGATCATTGTACAATTGTACATTGAAGGAGTTCTGCAGGATGTGCTCACACTTTGTAACATATCGTGTCCCTTTCGGGTCCCTGAGATCTGATGTCGGGGACTGTGGCTACAAGCAGAGCTGCGTTTAAGGATGTCCCGTTAGCTCTCTTGACATACCTGTTTTGATCAGTATATGTATAACCTCATAAAATATCCCTTCTGGGGCATCTTTTTTCCTTTTGCACTGTGCTCTTTTCCTCTGTTATTCCTCTTAGAAATAGGTATATAACAAAATTGACAATCGGGCTTTATTAGTCCCTTGTCGATAGTTTGGGTCCCTGCACAATATAACACTGTCAGCACTGGTTAAATGATGTATGTAGGGACACAACCCATTGATAAGGGAATGGAAATGCTAAATTTTAGAGTATATTTCCAGGAGAAATAACAGAGGGACAAAACAATGCAGAGAAGAAAATATGTTCCAGAATAGTCGCAAAAAAAAGCAATTTTTTCACTAAAACAGACATGTCCGGAGTCATGACAGGAATTGTATCAGTGGAAGAATATGCAGGGATTTATTCTTTAAAGAGTGGGGTAAGGGAAGACTATCAACAGGAGCATCTACCCATCATTTCGGTAATGTTCCTATAGTTTTTTTTTTTTTTTGTGGAGTCGGATTATTATGCCACAAATCATTTAGGGAACAGTGAATGAAGAATATTATCTTGTCTTTTTTATACTTATATCTAATAATGCAAGATGTAAAATTGATATGCTACTATAAGTTATTATTTCTGTAAATCTGAATCAGTTGAGAGGCAAAAAGGAAATGATTTTTAAAATCCTACAAAGAATGAATGCACGAAAAATATTTCCCTGGAATCCAGATGGTGCTTAATGGTTCATATATTCCACAAACATGCAGTTCAAAAGTTTACAGAACATTTTTCTTTTTTTTTTCTTTTTTTTTTCAATTTGGAAACACAATCGTATTCTGAAAAAAAATTGTCTCTCCTCAAAACACTTTATGCATTTACAAACGTTGTCTGCCTATGGAGGTTATAGGAATGTAGCACTTTAAGACACAGTGTTATGAAGAGCAAGAGAGAGAGAGAGAGAGAGAGAACCTTAGAAGAACTCTCTAAGCAAACAAGATGGAGCTGCCAACTCTTCTAAATATCTTACTGACAATTTTATATAGTACGTCTTATAAAAATTGTATATACTAGAGCTACTATACTCTATACGTTATTATGTGAAAACTGCAGATCTGCTGACATTGGCTGAGGTATGTGGAGAACTCTTCTATAGGCTTCAACACAAAACTGTCTTTTATATCCTTTATAGGATGGAAGCTGTGACATTCCTTACCATTTCCTAATATTAGACATCTGCAGGATTCATCCTCCTCTATATTCCAATGCAATTGTTTCCTTTCACTTCCTTTACTCTAGACAATATTCGTATATGTTAGGATTTATTAGCCGTCAGTAAATATGCTCATAGGTGGCAACTCTGGATGCAATGAACTCTAAAAAATAGTCAAATAAAATAAATAAAAAACACTGTGGATAATATGGTTACTACACTATATTTAATGTATTTTCTATTAGAAACAGCTAATAACAATACTAATAAGAATAACAGTTCATTGGGGGATTATATGAAATAGCATAGCTCCGCACAGAATACATATTTGGATTTTACAGTATTGATTAGAAATTGGGTTGGTTCCTCAGTTTTTTGGGGGGACAGTAACGCATGACATGTTATACTTGTTTCAAAGGGTATTCCAAAAAACTAAATCTGCTCTTTGCCCATGTTGGAATAGTGGACATAACTATAGGGTGGTAGTGTCACAACTGACATTTAAATTAAAGAGCTACAGCATAATAGTCACTGATCCCAAGTTTGTTTTGTTTTTATTTTAATTTTCAAAAAGAAGGACAATTGACATCTGATTCTTAGGGTACAAGGAATATGTTTCCATTTTATGACTAGGGCATCTGGAAGGCTCATTATCGGCTTTCTGGAGCATCACCAATCTGGTTGGGTAGCACAAGCAGAACACAAAACATACTATCAGGGATTAGACCGTTTGGCATAATATCTTTGCAAAGCCCTTGTGTCCCACTACCACCTGACCTTCCCTTTTCCCACATCTTCTTAGTACATAAGCATAGGATTAATCTATTTTGCAAAAACCGTACAGTTTTCATCATAATTCTAGCAGCTACAGTACCCCTGTTGTCTTACTATCATATTTACTATAGTTTAACGTATTATTGCATTTTTCACATATGTTATGGTGCGTATTGTAAAACAAGCATGCAGCCACACCAATGAAGACATACTTCTTTAAAATGTAATACCTTATATGATTTTTTATTATGATAACACTCAACCATGTTATGATTTTTTTTTTCATACTTGGTATATTATTATGGAAAATAGGGTGATGCTCTACAGGCAACCCCAAAGTATTACAGAAAAAAAATATGTAAGTTTTCCACGAGTATTACCGAAGTTGAGATGATCTTTGTAGTATATATATTTATTCTAAGTTGAAGTTTCAATGTGTCTTCTGTTCCTGATATTCTATAAATAACAGTAGACATAATTCTTGCTTCCTAGGCTGTCAGCCTCTCACACTTCACTAGTGGAACTACCTTGTTAAAATACCCTATTCAAATGCACAATGCCTGGAATATTGAGGCAAAGCATAATTCAGAGCAATTCTCATTCTCTGACTTTGGGAATCAATGCTGGAAATGTAATATAACAATCTTTATTATAGGCTGAAGGAAAGGAAAGAAAATCAAGCCAACAGGTCCAGAATATTGAGTCTATGATTAGTTGAGTGAATTTTTGATCATCAAAACTTCACTGACATGTTTGGAAATGTATCATGGCTTGTGGATAAATTGAGACTGAAGCTTTCACTGTGCAGTTCAAAGCGTGTCAGAAATTCTGTATCAGTTACTGTGACATAGGTTATACCTCACAAATGCATAGACAGGAATCTCGAAGAAGAAGTTCATTTACAGTATACATACACTGTGTAGTATTTGTTGCAATACGACTTTGTTCTTGGTATTTGGTAAATTAATAAAAGGTGAAACAATTAGAATAGCTAAATGTAAAACAAAAAAAATAATGTACATTTAAAATAATGAAAGAAAAAGAAAGCTAGTCCTAGAATGCTAAGCAGTAAAATAATTGTGTAGTCAAATATGGTCAAACTTGAAAACCTGAGGCTCTGCACTGGTTGTTAGATTAAAGTATCTTTCCTTTAACATTGTGCTTCCATTGTAGAACAGATAAAAATTAAAATGGTCTAGAAAAGTTTGAACAGTGCTAGGACATACAGACAGAAATTCAAACACATTATCTACACGGAATACTGGTTTTAGGTTCATATCTAAGAGGGGGGAGAGCATTAGAAAATGGGTAATTGTGACTTGCTTACATCCAAAAAGTTAAATATGTATCAAATAATGTTCAACTTGATTTAATACATGTACTATTTACAAGATACAGAAATGCGCAAAAATTCTGATTTTTTTTCTGTTTTTTAAAGAAAAAAATCCACATAGAAACAATAAATATGGATAGACCTAGAACATTAAATAAACACGGTAATTAATCAAAAAAAATATGGGGCGGGGAGGAGAAAGTAAAACATTATATAGACAAAAACACATGGAAGTACTATTTAATATGCTATGGGCTTAAAATGAATCTCGACTTTGTAATACCATGTCATTTTAGGTAAAATAATGTGCTTATTTGTTCCTTAGCATATCTTTTTAGTGTTTATTCTGATACAGCTCAAAATCCCCATTCATGGACATAGCTTTAAAGATGACATGCTGGCTGCCTGCAGTCTCCAACAGGGGGAGCTCCAGAGCTTGCCACATACTGTTTTAATATTGAATTCAATCTATAAACAGTATGCAGTAAGCTCCTAAGCTCGCTCTAGTGGTGGATGCAGGGAAACAGAATATTACTTCTGTCTACCCTGGAGTTTTTGATCTCCGCTAAGAAGGTAATAAGCACAATATTTTAAGCCTATTTAAACAAAAAAAAACAAAATGGTATCCATGAGTGAACATCCCCTTTAAGTATAATTTACTTTGTATTGTTTAAGTCTACATTGAGCATGTCCATTGTATTCAATGCCATACATGACTTTGCCCTGACTGTTATTAAAGCCTATCTGTATACTTGCTGTTACTATGTTCAGGTCATTTGTAGTTCATCATCCTTAAAAGAAATCATCCAGTCAGAATGAAAGGTAGAAAGTAGTATTTATATTTAAAGAGGACCTTTCACCACTCCTGACATGCCTGTTTTAATAGCTCCATGCATTCCCTATGTAATAACAATTCTGGAACATCTATTCTTATGGCTCTGTGTTGTGCCGTTCCTTTATTATTTGCACTAGAAGTTATGAATGAATTGCTATTTGTCTTCAGTAAAGGAACAGAGGGGAGGTGACCAGTTTGGGGTGTGTACCTGCACAGACTGACTTTAGCCAATCAGTGCTGCCATGTTCAGATTGTGCAGATACAGCCCCCAACTTGTTACCTCCCCTCTGTTCCCTTACTGAAGACAAATAGCAATTCATTCATAACTTCTAGTACAAATAATAAAGGAATGGCACAACATACAGACATAAGAATAGATGTTCCAGACTTGTTATTACATGGGGAATGCATAAAGCTATTAAGACAGGCATGTCAGGAGTGGTGAAAGGTCCTCTTTAAGTGTAAGTTAATCAATTGATTCCAATCAGGTCTGTGCCAAAACCATGTAGAGGCAAGACGCACCTTATACTTTATACATGCAGCCCAGATTATTGCAGACTATTTTGTAATACCGCACCCAGCCACAAGGGATGCTGTTGTTCAATATCCTAAAGGACTTTAATGGGACTTTAATGGTCTATATGTGGGTCAGTACGGAAAGTGGTAATCATGTAACTGCCGGTAGGTTCAATAACATGGACTATAATACATGTTAGTGTATTTATGTACTGGTATGTGTGCTGGAGGGATATACAAAAGGGCAGCCTGGAAGTTCTTTGTGTAAACATAAAAAAATAATGCTTGCTGTGTAACAATGAGAAAAATAAAGAAACAAATTGTTAAGGCTGTATATTCAAGCACTGTATGATTGGATTTTGAACAAAACAATGTACATGTATTATTTTTTATTATTTTTCATATATTTTCTGCAGTCAGAAAAGTCCTGCATTATGAAATGCAATTAGAGTATGATGCCGTCAACAGCTGATTGTTGGCATAAGCTGGCTATTGATAGCAGGAGTTAATAAAATGAAGCGGAAGATGGTGGGAATGAATTTTGAAAAAAAAAAAAAAATGATAGCCAGTTTTTTCCAGCAGTCAGCCTGATAAGTAAAACTCGTAGTAACCAGGTTTGCATTTAAATGAAATATTCCTTCTTCTCCTCTGCATTCACTTGGCTGCCTTCTGCATTGATAATGGCTGTGTCTGCATCGGGGGCATCTTCGGCTCCTTTTGCTTCATTTGTTAAATATGTCCCTACAGAGATCAAGATTATAAAAAACGGTTGTTAGAAATTTTGCTTGTCGTTGACTGTCTCTTGTTTCATTTACAGATTGATGCAAGGCAAAGCTGCTTACGATGCAATACCATATCATTTATATACGATGTTCTGATCCACATCAGATTATATTAATGTGGTATCTGCATGCCAAATGTCTGCATGTATTGGATGGACTAGACACGCTCTTCTTTTTAATATTGCTCTCAGCTACGTACAATGTCTCTGAGGTATAATGAGAGTAAAAGAAAAAAAAATAGTATGCTGTGGTGTCTACAGCACAATAAAAGTGTACTGCGAACTACAGAGTTTGTTAGTCCAGCTCATATATATCTTATTATGTGTATACTAGATATCAGGAATATCTAGATTATGGTACTCAACTTTTATTTCTATTAGATGGCACCACACTGTATTCAGATGCATTGCCTAATATATGATAAAGCTGAAGGCATCATGTGGTCAAGTCATGAAGCTCAATGGGCATGGAGGCACCATGTGGTGAAATGTATACTATGGAGCTCCATGGCCATGCAGTTACACTGATTATTCAATGTATAGTTGGAGGACTATAGTTAGAAAACAGATTTCAATACCAATTAATTACAGTTCAGTGGCTCAGTACGAAGTCAGGTTGGCGCAACAGAGTATCAGAGGATCCTCCAGTGGGTCCCAAAGATCAAGAAGAAAAATCCCATTTGGAGCTTCCTTTGAAGCTAATCATTTGCCACTATCGTATATTTAGTTGATACAAAACCTATTTGAGTTTATCGATGATATGGAGGTCAAACCCTGGAAATAATTTCCTCTGGTGGGCCCAAGTAACCTCAGTGTCACACTGACTCAGTACCAGTAGGAACAGGAATATGGTGGAGAAATGACAGAACTTCATTGTGTTTGTGCCCCACTACTTGGTTTACTCTATGACTCACCATATTGAGTCAGCCCTTATAGTTTTTCATGGGACCCCTAGGGATACATTGAGCTCTGGGAGTCCTCACTCTTTTTTGAATGAGAACATGTATTGAGATTTCCTCTTCATCCGTTGTTAGAAAAGGTTAGGAGTCAATACAATAATCAAGGAAAGAAAATTAGGGCAATCAAGCAATGTGGTTAGATACTGGTGATATCAACTAGTACCAAATAAAGATGCCATATTATTTGTGTAGCCACCACTCTTTTATGTATGTCCCACCTCTTTTCTATATTGTACTTTCAAATTATGTTTCTGACATATTCTTCTACTAACCTATCCTTCAAGTTCATTAGTGACCAGTTGGTTGAGACGGATTGTCCAATGCCAGAAATACATTCTCAATGGTTTGAGAAGAAACATTCTAATATAATCAGATTTTTTTAAACTTCACAGATGGCCTGCTGTCACTCAAAAGTTTTGCAGTACTCCTGTAACAGTTTTGCTCGAACACAAGGAACTTCCTCCAACTCCTTGTACATCACTTATGTGTATGAAGGTGCTAGCTGTCTACCTCAGTTTATTAGCCAAGCCAGTCCTCTTATTCTTCATGGCTGATGTGGAGATAGACACACAGGGAGGAAGCTACTTGCTATGTTTGAACATCACAGTTTACAGGAAATGCTTTGGACTTTCGAGAATGCCTGATCATAGGTGAAACTGGTTAATCAGTGAAATTTTGAAAATTTGAGCATATTAGTACATTTTGTCCTTTTACCGTACGTTTGCAAACAACTGAACAATATTTTTCCCAACTGAGGTCCCAGCAAGGTACAACAATCAGCCGACCACCTAGCCTTTGCTTCTTCAGATGCATTTGACAAACTAATTATTTGGCAAGTGAGATTTTCCTCAGATGAAATTTGCTAACATTTTTACTAGACAGTTTTGCTCTACAGTTACAGAGCAATTTAATGGTGATTTTAAACCTGCTCTTGAAATCACAGCTGTAAATTGCTAGACCTAGAGATTTCAGAGTGATGCTTTTAAATGATTCTCGGGTCGGTAAACCACTTACTTTGTCCAAAAGGAACCAGTAGCTGAAAAGATTTTACCTCAATTATTTCAGATAATGCACCATGAAGGAGCTACAGGACACAAGGACATATGAAGTCACATGAAAACCACTGTGGACATCTACTAGAAGTTTTAAAGGGATACTTCTCACATATTAATAACTTATATGTGAATGCTCTATATATTGGGTGGGTGGATTGTTCTCTAGATAATTTTTTTAAAGTCTATATAACTTCCTCTTTGTTTGGACTTTTAGCACAGCAAACTGCCTTGCTTGACTTTCTCAGGCAGCCATAGATTCCTTCTAGAGAAAGCCCACCTATAGCGACTAAATTAGAGCATCCTAATCAATGTAATGCTCTTCTGTATGCATCTTTATCTAGGCCTTTCAAGAGAACAATAAAGATGCCATAGTGTTATCACAGTTCGACATCTTCTATTAAAATAAGAATTGCCTTGCAGATTACATATTTCCCTCACAGCAGCAGTAAACTAACCATAGAGTATCAATCTATATAGGATGTTTTATCATGTGTAGGAGGGAAAATACTTTGCATGCCATTTTCAATGGTATAGTACTGCTAAAATGAAAAAGAACAGCCAAAATATATAAAATAAAATGTTATTAACATGTTTAAAAAACATCCCTTTCTGTTGGAAGTGTCTCTAAAAAGTATAGGCTCAATTTTGGGGATCTATTAATTATACAGTATATTAGGAAATGGCATTATATCTTAATATATTAGAATAGTTAGAATTAAAGATCTTCCATTGTTCCCACAATAATCTGTCAACAGGATATATGTGACATTTATACTGCATCATAATGTCTATGATTTCAATAATGACTATAATTAGGGAATGGCTGGTAACACAACTGTCTATTGATAAATGGGTTGGGTAGTTTAAAAATTCAATATGATTTGTAGCAGCACTTACGGGTTAACTACTTCAAACTGTATAGTGGTGGTGCCAGCGGTGATGGGTACTAGTCCGTAGTTCCCCCATCAACCAAGAAGTAGCAATGAACTGCAGCACTCCCAGGTGTTCAAGCAGTATATTGTTTATTCATCAAAATGTGCAAAGTTTCAACCTTACATGCTTACTTGCTTGAGAAATACCATGTAAGGTCGAAACGTCACACATTTTGGTGAATAAACAATATACGTACTGCTTGAAGACCTGGGAGTGCTGCAGTTCATTACTACTTTTTAGGTAGTACAAAGATCTTGATAATCTATCCTCAAATATTGGAGTGGGTCTGACTCCCGGCACTTTTGTCAAGTCAATTTGCTGTTTGAAGGGGTAACAGTACTCGTGCAAGCACTGCTTCTGCTTCAAAATGAACTTTGTTATGTAGAAGCAATGCAGTGTAAAGTGAATGGGACAAGCAGTTATAATTACGCTGTTCTGCTGCTGCAAAGGAGATTGAAAACAGGTCATTTTGAAGCAGAAGCAGGGTTGCACAAGCGGCTCTACCCTTTCAAACAGCAGATCGACTGTAGATTTTAGATAATCTTGTGAACCCATATGTGGTCTACCACCATGGGACCCAAAGACCTAATAATGCAAGGACAGAAGTAATGTTTGGGGTGCTAATACAGACTTGTAGGTCACATATCCAAAGCCTACAGTAGGAGCTTCAAGCTGTAAGCTGCTGTAATGAAATATATCAGTTGGATGAAAGAATAATCTTTTCTTAGTGGCGCTTCCCTTTGTATTCATATTCATTCCAAAATTACTTTTATTTAGTGTACAGCAATAACAGGTTTCAAGGCTTAACCAGTACACAATATGTGCACGTAATCTGAGGAATACTGTGATTCAATCTTGAAACACAATAAAAGTAACTTTTGGAATATTCATGACTACATCAAATTTGTTTATGTCATGCACAAGAAGAGGGAAGCACCACTAAGAAGGGATTATTCTTTCATCCGACTGGCATTTTCCAACACCAGTAATACTTGAATAATGGCTTGAATCCCAAGGTACAAGCTTTGTATTTCTTGTATGCCTGTGTGGTTGTTTTAAACCAGCTGCACAACTGACTCAGGTGAGCATATTCCTGTGTGTCAAATCTATATTTCATTACTCTTAAACAAAATATAACCAATAGTGTGTTTTTTATGTTTTTTAGACAGTGACATTTCAGTCACAATTAGCTCTTATATGCTTTGTGTGGGACTTATGCCTTTCATTGGAAGCTACGAAGAAACAAGGTGTGTTTGTTATTTTCTAATAAAATCTAACTTAGGTGTAAAGAACTATATCATTGACAATAATGGTTGTTGAATGCTATTAAAGGGGTTTTCCAGAACCAGTGGGTTCCACAAACCCACCCTTGTTACTCCATACTCTTGTAGGAGAAAGTTTGAAATGTACTTACAGCACCAAAGTTGTGTAGATCAGTCTCCCGAGAACTGGATCAGATGATGTTCCTCTTTTGAAAGTCCTTTATCCTCCAATATAACATACATTTACTTAGGTTTCTTCCATTGTGGTTGGGGCCAGAACTATTCTTCTCCCTGCAAACTCTTGAATCCATCTTATCTGCACATGCTCCAAGAGAAGATTCATTCGGGCCCCATCCACAGTGATGTAAAGTCTAAGGCCCAGGCCATAAACATGTTAAACGATGCTATGTCTGCGGGGGATGGATTTTCATAATAGGAGTGTAGTGTGACCAGGTTCCTGGAAGGCCAATTTACAACCTCGGAGTGGTAAGCATATTGCAAAATTTCTCCTATAGGCAGGATGTGTCTGTAATTAAGATGGCTTTATGGGAACCATTGAGTCCCAGAAAACCACTTTAGATCACAATAGTTTTTGTAATTCTTTCACTACCTCTTACTTACTGATTTTAGGACTTGTTTGGAGCCATAATACAGCCATGGCCATTATTTGGTTATATCTAGGTTTGGACAGACCATATCACTCATCTGCCATTAGTTTTGTACATGGAAATATATTATTGTTAATAAGAATAATACAACTCCAATTCCCAAAAAGTTGGGACACTGTGTAAAATGTAAAAAAGGGAAATCAAAACACAATAAATGATTTGTAAATCTCATAGACCCATATTTTATTCACAATAGAAGAAAGAATATATATCACATGTTGAAAGTTAGATATTTTACCATTTCATGAAAAAATATAGCAAACTAAGTCTAAAATTGTAGAAAAATTTAAAAAAAGTTCATTAACATAAAATTGTGAAGACTTTGAATATACCACTGTCTACAGTACATAATGTCATAAAATATTCAGAGAATCTGGAGATATTCATGTGCACAAGGGAGAAGGCCAATGTTCAATATTGGATGCTCGTGACCTATGGGCCCTCAGGTGGCACTGAATTAAAAAGATATGATCCTGTAATTGAAATCCCTTCGTGGCCTCAGAAACACTTCCAGAAATCATTGTCTGTGAGCACAGTTTGCCATGCAATCCACAAATGCAAGCTAAAGCTGTATCACACAAAAAAGCTATATGTCAACATAAGACATATGGAAATGCTACCATATTCTCTGGGCCAAAGCTCATCTAAAATGGATTGAGACAAAATTGAAACCTGTGTTGTGGTCATATTAATCAAAATTTGAAATTCTTTTTTCGAAACTACAGACACAGTCTTCTGCAGACTCAAGAGGAGAGGAACAACCCAGCTTGTTAACAGTGCATAGTTTAAAAGCCTGCATCTCTGATGTTATGGGGTTGCAATAATGCCTATGGTGTGGGTAGCCAACATATCTGGAAATGCACTTCAACATCAATGTTGAACAGTATATATAGGTTTTAGAACAACATATGCCCCTAAGACAGTGTCTCTTTCAGGGAAGGACTTCCATATTTCAGCAAGACAGTGCTAAGCCACATACTGCATCCATCACAAAAAAACATGTCTTCTCAGAAGAACAGTCCAGGTATTAAACTGTCCTGCCTGCAGTCCAGACCATTCACCATTCAGCCATTCTCCTCTCCTCACTTCAGAGACATTAATGGACTATTGTGAACAGGGAATGCTACATAATGGTATACACGGCCCTGTCCCAACTTTTTTGAGATGCGTTGCTGCCATTAAGTTCTAAATGAGCTACATTTTTTTCATGAAATGGTAAAATGCCTCACTTTGTATTTATATTTTAAACAGCGCCCCAACTTTTTGGGAATTTGGGTTTTAATCTAAAAAAGGGTTAATGAACATATGAATACCACCTCTTCTTTAAAGGTAGAAATGGCGAAATTCTTCAATCAAACCTTTTCCACTTAGGGATGCGAAAATGTATTATTTCAATGCCATATGACAGAGAACATTACTCACAGTCCAGCAATGACTAGGCTAACATTGAACAACTCATCTAATTACCTTGTAATAGTTAGAAAGTTACAATAATAATTAACATGAAAGGTAAAATGGAATTGCAATAGCGTTAATATAAAAAATAATTGCAGGGAGCATACCTTTATGTCTTGCCAAGTATCGTCCAAGCAATATAATTGAACATAATGTGACAAAAACAACTACTGCTACTATCCCTCCTATAAGAGCGTGGTCAGTTGCTGCTTGACCAGGATATGCGTTGGGATCTGTAAAGCAAATTTAATATCATATCATTATAAAACAGAATAGCACAAAAGAAAGAACACATCTGTTCAGGGATGTAACAAAAGGGGATGCAGATGTTGCAGTCTTGGGGCCCAAAGGGAATCAGTAGCCATTTTGATAGAGCTATCAGGTTTTTCAATGGGGCCACAGATAGCATTATGCATGGAGAAAATAATATAACAGGATATACTGGGAAAATTGACAAATGTTTTTGTCATATTAACTGGAGAGTTGTTTTTCAGCCAACATTAAAGCACATAGAGCTATATCCCCCTAACTGAACAATGCTGGTTAATACGCTGAAATGCCTTGCAAAAGCAGCCCTGGTATTTCAATTGAAAAATATGATCCTAGCTATTTTGGTGAAAAAATAAAAGGAATTGAGAATTAGAGATCAGATATCACTGGCAGAACTCTGTCTGAATAATACATAATTTATACAGCTTTTTCTCTGTGGGAAATCCCTAACACATCCTCATCATTTCTATGCCATTCCTGCAGTACTTTCTCTAAACTTCAGAAGTTGCATACACTATTTTACCTTGGCATACAGTATATAACAATAATGGTATCAACATCTGATCTGATGTCATGTATATGCAAAGATTTTTTTTACTTAAAATACATCAAACACATTAAACATACAGTACATGTTTATATGTGCATATTCATGGATTGTGCAGATCACTATATAGAGTTCCCCTGACTATGATAGAAATAAACCCTCCATTCAATAATGATGTTATGTTTGTGATAGGCTGGGTTTGTGCTCAGTGGCTAATCAGAGGAGCCAGAGCTAGAGAGAGAGGGAGAGAGAAACAGACTGGACCAATGAGGAGACAGGGGTGTGTCTCAGACTCCCTGTAAACACTGTAGCTAAATTCTAGTTATAGATTACAGGAGTTGAGCTAAAAAGCAGTCTCTTTTGTTTGCAGTCCGTGCCCACTGCTGCCCCACTGCTTCAATTAATAACATTATTCATTGAGCTACTACTACTCCCATTTCCTACTACTACTCCTAGTGGGCCCTAGACACCTTTTAGGCAGCTTTCAGATGAGCAACGTTTTTGCACAGGTGCTGTCCGAGTCAGAATCAATAGCACCTACACTGAGCACTGACCCATTCAACTGAATAGAAGTATTCATATGAATTATTTTCCACATGGACCATCTCTTCTTGCAGAGAAAATTGCAGCATGTTCTATCTTTGATTTTCCCTTAGTACACCCTGATTCAAATGAATGGGTCTTCAGGAAAAATGGACTTCACATGGTCTCCATCCATGTATAGTCCACTTGAATTCAGCCTTAATTTTACTCTCTCAGTTGGTCTAAGGTTTCTTTCACACAAGCGTTAGGTTTATCTGGCCGCCTCTTGGCATGTTTGCCATGCTGCAGCCGCACCTCCAGCCCGTCCCCATTCTAGTGAATGGGGCCGGGCCGGACTTCCAGTAGCACACATGTGCAAGCATTAGTACAGATACAGAATAGCCTATCAAACAAACCTAACCCTATTATGAAAGAAGTCTTAATTTGTTGAATGTAAGATATAAAATAAATCCTAAATACAGTTTTCAAGGACGGATCCATCTAAAAATAAGTACTGTTGTGTAGTAACTTGTGCTAAACTCATCACCCTTAGAGAACAGGTTTCCGGATGGAGTTTTGTAAGCCAAAATCAGAGGTGGATGAAAAAAGGAGAAAAAATATAAAGGACAGATACAGCATCTCCTAATTTTTCAATTCATTCCTGGTTTTGGATTTCAAAACTCTGTATGGACGTACGCTTACCATCTCTTCAGACACAACTTTGGCTATGTTTAACTGAACGTGAGTTTCAGGCTTTACTTTTTGACAAAAGTCTATTCCAAAGCTTTGCCAGCTGCATTTACTTCTTAGCAACTGTATTACACAATTTATCTTAAGGAAGAAATTTAGCAGAATAAAAGACCATAACTCGAGAATACATGGCTTTTCTTTGACATTTGTTATTTATTGTAGACTCTCTTCCAATTTGAACCACAAGGACCTCACCATAGTGCATTATCTTGCATAAAACACATACTGTATCGGAATTAGATCTGCTATGCTTTGCAGACCACCAAATTCTATTAGTATCTATTGATCTGTAGGATACATCAAGGCGCACAAACAAAATTCAGCTCCTTCTGTTATCATTCCAGGAGACATGTTCATACTTATCAGCATAGAAAAAAATTACAATATTTTTATGCTGAATATTGTTTCCAGATTTAAAAAAAGAAAGAAAAAACGTAAAAAGAAGCAGAGCAAACACACAAAAAAAAAAGTTAAATCTGCTGACAAGAAAATGCATTATATTGGTCAACTACCAGGATCCTTGGAATGCAGCGGTTTTACCTTAGCCTCATCTATTTTGTGCAAAATTCCATCTCATAAATGTGCAAGGGGAAAGAAGCTTTTATGTTTGGGTGTACTTAGTGTTAGACAAATTACAGGATGTGTGCTTCATTTCTAGCAATCTTTTGATGTTGGATGATTCTTTGAATTATCTATTCTACTGAAATAAAGTAAGTCATAAACTCTTCTGCACATGGTTCACTTCTCAAACAATTACAAGGTTTATACCTCTCCAGGGGCGTAGCAATAGGGGAAGCAGGGGAAGCAGCTGCTTTGGGGCCCAGACCCACAAGGGGCCCCCTCAGGAGGGAGACTAAAAGATTTTATTGTCAGGCCCCCCTCAACAGTATTATACAATGACATTATATACAGTGACACTATAGAAAGCGGATGGAGCGGCTGTCAGGCCTTGTCTGGGAGAGCTCAATCTTGACTAGCCACAAGAGTGAGGGTTGCATGTGAGTTCGGGGTTGCGAGGAAGTTTCTGGGGGGGCCCCATTCAAAAATTTGCTGTGGGGCCCAGTTAGTTGTAGTTACGCCACTGTACCTCTCCTAATCAAATGACTAAGAAAAACTGAAAAGGGCAAAACAAACTATAGGACCGCCACCAAAAAGATATGGCCCTAAAATAAAAATTAAAATATTAAAGGGTTATTCTCATTTTAGACAATGGGGGCATATCGCTAGGATATGCCCCCATTGTCTTATAGGTGCGGGTCCCTCCGCTGGCTCGGCTACTTCCGTCGGCTCCATAGAAATGAATGGGAGCCGACCGCGCATGCACGGCCCGGCTCCCATTCATTCCTATGAGCGGCGCGGGGAGCTGCGCCTGGTGGTGGCCGGACCCCCGGAAACCTGGGGTCCTCCAGGCGCAGCGCTCCCCGCTCCGTTCTGGCTATAGGTGCGGGTCCCAGCGGTGGGACCCGCACCTATAAGACAATGGGGGAATATCCTAGCGATATGCCCCCATTGTCTAAGATGAGAATACCCCTTTAAGCATTATATATTACTAGAGATGGCAGTTTCTGGTGAACTAGTTGTGCCAGTCACATTACTGTCCACATTCTTCCTGCCTACTGTAAGTTGATCTGTTAGGTCTCCTACAGTATCTCAGGGTACCATACAATAAAGTAGGAGACACTGAGCTTGGAGATATATTTTGTTGGTGTTTGGCTAATTAAAAAGCAGCTTCAATGCTAGGATGCATTGAAGCAGCCAGTGAATCCGGTTTACTTTATCTTAAAGAGGACCTTTCACCACTCCTGACTTGCCTGTTTTAATAGCTTCATGCATTCCCCATGTACTAACAATTCTGGAACATCTATTCTTATGTCTGTATTAGAGATGAGCGAATCTATTCGTCGCTTCGTAGATTCGTATCGAACCTTGGGATTTTTCAGCTGCGAAGCGAATCCGAATATTAGGTGATTCGCTTCGCTTTTGTACGCATTCGCTACATAGTGTGTCCTATAAATTATACGCTATTCTACGTATAATTTAGTTACTCTATACGCTGTCACGTACGAATTCAATTCAGCGATGCAGACTTTTCCCTGGTAGTTACTCTATACGCTGTTGCGTACGAATTTAATTCAGTGATGCAGACTCCTCCCTGGTAGTTCTGCCCCTTTCGCCAGCGCGGGAGGATGACGAGGCAACTCAGGAAATTAAGTTGCGCATTCGTGCGCCTCATACCTTTGTCCCCCTTTTCAGGTTATTTGGGGAGCCCCTTGAAAGAGGGTTTTTTAAGGAACCTTTGCTGCTCTTTTTTTTACCCATTTGGATTACAATTTTACCTATGTGGATTACAAATTGCGACTGAGTTTGGGACTCTGCTCCAGTTCTATGACAAGCGTCAGAAGAAAAGAGACTTAAACGTGTCCGTGAGCATACTAGGTAGGTGATATTTAAAATTTTTATATTATACCTATAATAATGTATTTGCACTTTACCATATATATGTCTCGAATATTCGCTCTGCCTCTGAGGAGTGCACACCGCGGCCTCTCCTCGTACGTGCCTGTGTATTACGTAATCGCTTAAACAATAGTACGCTGAGATTTGTAAGCTATTTGTACGTCTTCTAAGAAGTTGCGTACATTTTGTAAATGAACGTTCGTTATTAGTGAGCGAATGTTCGCTAATAGCACATAATAACGTATATTTTGTACGCAAATACAACAAATCTATTCGATGAATATACGAATTTTAGGAAAAGTTCGGCGAATGTTCGGTGAATAATTTTTTGAATGATTCGCTTATCTCTAGTCTGTATGTATGAATGAATTGCTATTTGCCTTCTGTAAAGGAACAGAGGGAAGGTGACCAGTTGGGGGTGTGTACCTGCATAGACTGACTCTAGCCAATCAGTGCTGCCATGTTCAGACTGTGCAGGTACACACCCTCAACTGGTTACCTCCCCTCTGTACCCTTACTGGAGACAAAAAGCAATTCATTCATAACTTCTAGTGCAAATAATAAAGGAATGGCACAACATAGAATCATACGAATAGATGCTCCAGACTTGTTATTACATGGGGAATGCATGAAGCTATTAAAACAGGCATGTCAGGCGTGGTGAAAGGTCCTCTTTAAAGGGGTTTTGCCAAGTTTATTTGGATAGGGGATAAGTACCGTAGCTGACCGGTGGGGGTCTAAACAGTGGAAATCCCATGATCCTGAGAACAAGGGTCCTGCTCCCTACTAATGGAGTGGCAGGTCATGTATACACCCTGCACTCCATTCACTCTCTATGGGAGTGCTGGAAATAGCCAAGTACAGAGAATGAATGGAGTGGCATGGTGCATGCTTGACCTGTCACCCCAACAGAATGGGGGACTAGGACCCATGTTCTTGGGATGGTGGGGGTCCCAGCACTGGAATCCCCAGTGGTCAGCTAGTTATCCAATATCCTGTGGATAGAGGATAACATACACTTGACATAACCCCTTTAAATGAGTATGTATACAACAAGAGCCGTTGTTCACTGTGTGTGATTGGGGAAAATAAGACTCAAAGGCTTTCTCTATGCCTTTGTCTATGATGGAACCAGTCATGGAAAACACTGTGGGAGGAATGTATTGTTTCTCTGGCATAAAACTTTTGTCAATTTTTGCACCAAAATGTTGACATTTCGCACTACACAACCCCTGACACTTTTTGCAAAAAGTGGACAGGAGGACGTGGGCCACTGGCAGGATCCCTGTTGACTGACTCATTTAACAATGTGTGAACCAGAAAACTAATGCACATTAGACTATAAATCTACATAATTTCTCTTACTGGTGTAGATTTGTTTTTCTGGATCACAGCACTCCTGACGATGGACCAGACTTATCTTTGCAATATGTACTCTATGGCACCTTAGACAACTGCGCACTTTGCCTACCCATAGTTCTACCCTGACTTGCTGTTTCTATAGTGTTACAGCCTGTAGAGCAGAGAAAGTTCATGTTGTACCTTTCCGGTCTTTTTGTATGAAAAGACTTCTTTAGTGAAGTAATCAGAGTTTTGGAAATTACTGCAATTTCTTTTTATTGAACATCTACTGGGATGATATTCCATAAATGGTAAATTATCAAAATGTTTGTGCTGCAGTTTTGACAAATGTAAAATCAATAATAAAATCTTATTTGCATTGTATATTTATTAACACGTCCATCAGCTATAAAACATTTGCCCATGCATTTTTTTTATCAGAATTGCTGCTTGGCATTATATAGATCTGTTGTTGGTGCAATCTGAAGGCACCATCATATTGATCTCAAGTAATCGTTCAGAGTCAGCCATGTCAGCAGGTAATTCAGGACCAGCACTGCTTAGAAGTTCTTGCTAATCATAAGTAAAGTGCTGAAAACCATTAACACATTCCAAGTAAGTTAAGTCATTTTGAACTCCTAGTGTAATATTGCAAGCTGTAATTTTCCAAATAAATGTGAGGTTGTTTGCTCTTATTTATCCATAACTAGCCTGTAATGTGATTTCTGGAGTAACATCTATCTACTCTATATATCTAAAGGGATTCTCCATCTATTATATCTAAGATGATTAATTATGGAACAATTTATTACTAGGGAACCCTATACTTCAAATAGTTATACTGAGCTTTGGTCACTTGTGGAGTGTCAAGACACCTTCTTATAAAACATTACTAGGAACTCTGGGTCAATGGACCAAATCAGAAGGTTAAAAAGAGTCATGTTTAAAGAGAACCTTTCACCACTCCTGACATGCCTGTTTTAATAGCTTCATGCATTCCCCATGTAATAACAATTCTGGAACATCTACTGTATTCTTATGGCTCTATATTGTGTCATTGCTTTATTATTTCTACTAGAAGTTATGAATGAATTGCTATTAGCCTTCAGTAAGGGTACAGAGGGGAGGTAACCAGTTGGGGTGTGTACCTGCATAGACTCACTCTATCCAATCAGTGCTGCCATTTTCAGACTGTGCAGGTACACCCCCCCCAACTGGTTACCTCCCCTATGTACCCTTACGGAAGGCTAATAGCAATTCATTCATAACTTCTAGTAGTAATAATAAACGAATGGCACAACATAGAGCCATAAACATAGATGCTCCAGAATTGTTATTACCTGGAGAATGCATGAAGCTATTAAAACAGGCATGTTAGGAGTGGTGAAAGATCCTCTTTAAGTACCATGCTACCACATTAATGTGTTATGATGTGAACACCTTTGGTAAGGCCCTTTTACACTGGCCAATATTCAAGGAAAAGATTGGGAATGAACCATTTATTACTGATCATTACCATAACTGTTCATCAGCATTAGAGTTTAATCTACATGCGGTAACCATCCCCTCTAATTCGGTCAATGATCCTCGTACAGATAAATTGATTGTTAACAGCATATCCCTGTTTACACAGGGTGATGAACTACATAAAAACAATTGTTTAAGATGCCATCAAAAAATGAACAAGCATCTGATTGGTGGTACATTTAGGGCCCTATTAAACCTATTATAACAGATTCTGCAGGCAATTGTCGGGAGGGAAGCGTTCCTTCCCGGCAATCGCCTGCTCGCTAGCAGAGGAGACTGCTGCTATTATATGCAGCAATCTCCCTCACAGCATAGGATGAACGATCGTTATGCTGTCTCTCATCACCAGTACTGTATAGTGGTTTGCCGGCAGCAGAGTGCTGATTACATGGCACAATCTGCCGCCAGCAAACGATTTTTAAACATATTGAAAGACTTCAATTACTCAATGAACAACCATTTTGCTTGTTCATTTGGTAATCGGTGGTAGCATTAGGCTGTTGGTTCACCGCTAACGAGCATTCATATGAACACTCATTGGCGATGACCATAGTGATTATAGGCAGGTGTAATAGGGCCCCTACACTGGGCAGTTATCAGGAACAAATATTCATACAATCATTTATTCCCAATAATTGTATCAATTCTTGACTTATGTAAAAAGGCTTAATGGGATAGGACCAAGCTACTGTAAGTTCCACTAGGATAAAGAAAGGGTATCATGTTAATATATTTGTAGGATCACCAACTACTAAGAGAAAGGTGGTTCTGTGACCAACTAGGTGGGAAAGTTGAGGAGATTTGTTCTTTCCACTTATGTATTGTCTATAGAAACATCCAAGCAAATATGCTTTGGGCTTTGGTTGAAATAACCTTTTACTCTCCTGAATAATAGAATAATGGAATGCCCCTTTAATCTCGAAAACAAAGAGGGTTTCTTTTTTATAGGAACAGTAATATTAACATACTAGGGATGAAGATACCTTCTAGAGCATTACATTGTCCTACCATCATGCAAGGTACAAGTAGAGAAGACAACAATAAGGGGTAGAGTGCTAAAAGTTGTTATGCTGGCGGGTGTCACTCACTCAACCGTCCCCTCTGCTGCCCAACAGTCCAGACCTGCTGGTCCTCCTCTGGCTTTCAGCAACAGGACTGACCACTGTCATTCCACGCACACTAGTCTTCCTTAGCCAATGGCTGGGCACTTCTGGGTATTTCAGGCACCTTTCCCTATGTGAGGATATCTAAGCTTTAGGTTGTCTAGCTTGCTAGTTCCCATTGAAGGTCTACTATTCTGTTTGTCTACCTGTGTACAGACCTCTGCACTTTTACTGGCTCAGACACCGTGCTTCCTGACCTGACCATGGACTGTTTACCGTATTGCTTCCATATTCCTTTTGCTGCCTGCAAGACTTAGTTTCAAGGATTTGCACATACAGTACTCGGCCTGTCCTGACCTATGCTTGTTCCCTTGCTGCAAATATTTTCCCAATCACTCAGAAAGTTTTTCTTTAGCATTTTTGCTCTGCCACGATATGCATTACATATTGTAACTCTAAAATGCTTATTTATGCAGTTTCACTTGAATATTTCATATTTTAAGATGTATTTTTTTAAATTGTCCTTTCAGTTTATTTGCATGTTAATTTTTTATGTTTATAGTATGTCAAACAATTGCCAGTATGTTCTTATAGCTCATAGTTTATTAATACCACTCATTTTATACCTAAACCGAAGCCTAATAAAATGACTCTTATTTATGGTCATTTATGTACTTATAATTTACAGTAGTAATAAATGCAGGGGCAATTTCCATTGGCCTTGGTTGAGGTATAATAGCTGTAGTAAAACTTTATGCCATATTAAACATCTCAGAAACCTCTAATGGAAAAGACTTTGAATTGTGAAAATCTTTCTACGTTCATATGTTCGATTTTCAGGATTTTCCTTCTTAAATTTATGGGAAGTATAAAATAAAATATTGCATGAAAGTATCAATCAAAGCAGAGATAGCTCCCAAACTGCATCGTAAAAAGAGAAACATGCATTTCTCCAACCTAAATGAACTTATTTATGATAAAATTCTCATTTTCATACCTGGAAATATTTTAACTTTCGATGCTTACTAGTTGCTCATCATTTTTATGTAATGTGCCTCTCTACTGCTTTTTTGTGTTGTGTATTTTACTGTCTCCTCAAGGGTGCAAAGTACTCATGTTGTAAAATGGTTCATTTACTTTATGTTGCAGCTTGCAACTCCGGTATTATGTATTTATATAGTTTCTGGTTGACTTTATACTTTCTGTCATGCCGATCAGGTGAACATACTTCCCTCAGAAGTAAGGTAGGGACCGGAGGCTGATTTTAATGTTAAATTTTAAGTGCAGGAGGGGGATGTGCCAAAATTATTGGTGGCTTGCCAGATTGTCACTTCCTTGAGTTATTTTGTGTCTGCAGCTTTATACGAAAGCACTTCAGAGGATGATGAACATTTTACGAAGATGAAAAGATGAAGTAAAAAACATTATGTAGTGCAACTTACTCAGGGAAGAAATACAAGACTTATAATGCGATATGTTATAGATTACATGCCATGCTATCTTGTAGTTTCTAGTAGTAGGCAGTTGCACAACAACCATACCATAAGGACAATTTATACCATCAAGGTTACAGAGCAATTTAAGACACCATTTATACTTAAAATATAGCAACTGTTGACTTGACAGTTTATGTGCAACAAACTATAACTTGCTCCTTTATGGTTTCTGTGGTTTGACTCATTTTATGTAGGCAGTGCAGGTGCTGGTGTGTTCTGTGATGGTTAACCTCTGGCACTCTAGCTATGGTAAAACTATGACTTTCAAGATGTACACTTGCTTGGTTGTTCTCAGAGCTCCATAGAAATGAATGGAGCATGCTGGGAGTCGTAATTTCACCACAGCTGGAGTGTGGGAGGTTATCCATCAATGGTTTAGATAGTGGCTACCATTTGGGCTCAGTGCAGTGATAAGAATTTTAGGGGAGTCCCAGAATCAGTAGCTTATCAGTAGCTGTCAGTAGCTTATTTGGTATGTTGAAGTCTAATATGCCCAATAGAGTCTTGAGGTACCCACTACACTCTAAATAATTGAACATCCCACCAAGATTGCTGGCTTTTAGCTCATCTACATAGACAATATATTGGAACATGCTTTAACTTCCCATCATACAATGAGTATATTTTATTTTGTATATTCTTTTAAGCTTACCACACATAGACAGATGTTCTACTGACTCTCTGTGACATACTGACCTGCTCCTTGAACCCTTCTACAGTACAGTGTAAATTTGTGAACATTTGGCAATACTATCTATGATATATCACAACTGTTAATATGTATAAGATATTAGAATAGTTTTATCCTTTTTTTATTCTTTTTTTCACTCACTTACTCGCTCAGCGCTTTACAGACATGATTATTACTTGCAGCCCCCAAAACAGCTCAAAATGAGTAAGTTTTTGGAGTGTGGGAGGAAGCTAGAGTACCCGGAGGAAACACATGCAAACATGAGAAGAACATACAAACTTAATGCAGATGTTGTCCTTGGTCTGATTCGAACCCAGGACCCCAGCAGTGCAAGACACCAGTGCTTGCCACTCAGACATAGTTATTTTAAAATATCTTAAAATAATATAATCATACACAGGGAATAGACTAGCACTGTATGTCTTGGCATATACATTATGTAATACATTTAGTGTTTTTATGCAATTTTAGAACCTGCAGCATCTTATTGAAATTATATTTATTCATATTTAAATGGTAACATGAAAAACAAAAGCAACCTGTCGTCACCTAAATGTATAATTCATCCCTTTTTGTTTTAGTTGACTATGGCTTCATGCCATGCTTTTGTAGGGGTGGAACTTAATGAATAGACAACAGCCTGGGTGATTGAGAATACAAAGTTGTATTAGGTTTATGAATTTATTCCTAATTAAACACAATAAATTGCAAATTGCAATCTTCAATTTAGTCCCTAGCTTTTTAACTTGACATTGTGAATTGTAGATGTTGTGGCAAATGTCAGTTTCATTTTTGTTACTTCAGCACACGTCACATATTACGTTTTAAGTTTGCCACATCTGTATAAAGATGATTCACTATGCTGTTTGTACAGTGTGGCAGTCTAATTTGCTTGGTATTAGAATGGTGCGCTGTGCAAAGAGTGTAACATGTTGTGGCACAATAATCTGATAAACAGTGTATAATCTGTACAGATGGTACTTGCTACATGTATACCAATATAGTCCAGCTGCCCATCCAGAAACAAAATTAAATATTTCAACAATGTTGAAATAAAAATATGCAAATCATTAAACAGATATAATAATACTGACAGATAGATAGATGGATAGATAGATGCATAGATAGATAGATAGATAGATAGATAGGATAGATTTGATGATTTTATCAAAATTGGATTATGTTTCCTCTCTATCCCCATTACCAGAAAAAAGGACTTTACCATGGAATCACTAAAGAGGGCTGCACATCCCACACCAACGATATCTACACATAATGGTCTGGAATCTGGACCAAATGGAGAAAAACAGGAATGTGAACAATTAAAATCAGTGGAGGCATCACCAATGCTTTCATTGATCCTAGGAAGTGTGTTGGTCTGTCTTATGGTTCATTTACAAAAGGTCAGGACTAGGGATGAGCGAACTTTTGAAAAGTTCGGTTCGGTTCGCTTCGGCGAACTTTCTTGAAGTTCAGATTCGTACGAACCGAACCTAAAACGAACCTGGCTATAACGGCTGAATAATTGCTTCTACAATAATGGGAGTCTGATAGGGTACAGTTTCGTTTACTTGCAGTTGCTATTACAATGAAAAAAGTTGAAAAAATCCAAGTGACTTCAACAACGGCGACGCAAAATCTACGCATATTTGAGAATCTACACTAATGCGTACGCTAATGCGAACATTCCCGCACAAATAACGAACATACAGTCTAGTGTTGTCAAAGGTACGCTACTTAACTAAATGAATATGTACGCATTAGCGTACGCATGCACTGCGTCCGCGAACATTCCTACACAAGTAACGAACATACAGTCTAGCGTTGTCAAAGGTACGCTACTTAACTGAATATGTACGCATTAGCGTACTCATATACTGCGTCTGCGAACATTCCTACTCAAGTAACGAACATACAGTGTAGCGTTGTTAAAAGTACGCTACTTAATGGAATACGTACGCATTAGCGTACATTCTCAATAAATATGCGTATATTTTGCGTCTCCGTTATTTTAACCAGATTCGTTACGAACTTTGTCAAAATTCGGTTCGGTAACGAACCGAACTTTTGGGAAAGTTCGTAACGAATCTGGTTCGTTACGGTTCGGTTCGCTCATCCCTAGTCAGGACTTCTGAAACCTGGATTGGAATAGTTCTGCCAAGACTCAGAAGCAAGGCAATTTCACCTATGAAGCTAACCTCATCTCCTGCTTTGACTACTGCTATAGTCCCAGCTAGCACTCTCGCTCTTCTCCAATCTAGTCTAAACTTCACTTCCCAGTTAATTCATCACTCCCCTTGTTCTTCCTTTCCGTCTCCCCTCTATCAATCCCTTCACTGGCTCCACATTGCCCAGCAAATTCAATTCAAACTATAACTACATATAAGGCCATCTACAATTTGTCGTCTCCTTACATTTACAGTGCCTTGCGAAAGTATTCGCCCCCCTGGAACTTTTAAACCTTTTGCCACATTTCAGGCTTCAAACAAAAAGATATAACATTTTAAATTTTTGGTGAAGAATCAACAACAAGTGGGTCACAATTGTAAAGTGGGACGAAATTTATTGGATCGTTTAGACTTTTTTTGTAATAATAAAACTGAAAAGTGTGGCGTGCAAAATTATTTGGCCCCCTTGCATTAATACTTTGTTGCGCTACTTTTTGCTGTGATTACAGCTGCAAGTCGCTTGGCGTATGTCTCTATCAGTTTTGCACATCTAGAGACTGAAATTCTTGCCCATTCTTCCTTACAAAACAGCTCGAGCTCTTTGAGGTTGGATGGAGAGCGTTTGTGAACAGCAATTTTCAGCTCTTTCCACATATTCTCAATTGGATTGAGGTCTGAACTTTGACTTTTCTTTGACCATTCTAACACCTGGATACGTTTATTTTTGAACCATTCCATTGTAGATTTTGCTTTATGTTTGGGATCATTGTCTTGTTGGAAGATAAATATCCGTCCTAGTCTCAGGTCTTTTGCAGACTTCAACAGGTTTTCATCCAGAATGGTCCTGTATTTGGCTCCATCCATCTTCCCATCAATTTTGACCATCTTCACTGTACCTACTGATGAAAAGCAGGCCCAAACCATGATGCTGCCACCACCATGTTTGACAGTGGGGATGATGTGTTCAGGGTGATGAGCTGTGTTGCTTTTACGCCAAACATATCGTTTTGAATTGTTTCCAAAAAGTTTGATTTTGGTTTCATCTGAACAGAGCACCATCTTCCACATGTTTGGTGTGTCTCCCAGGTGGCTTGGTACGAAAAGAGAAAATAGGGGGCACACTAATCAATGATACACTAGAGTGCTAGTCGCGGTTTTGAACAAAACATAATCAGAAACCAAAAAAGACAATACCGCATAGTCTGACCGCACATCTGAGTAAAAAACTATTTATTTATTGAAAACACATCACATATAGCTTAAAAATTGTATACAATAGGGAAAACAATATGAGACAACTCCCAGGTGGCTTGTGGCAAACTGTAAATGAGAACTTTTATGGATATCTTTGAGAAATGGCTTTCTTCTTGCCACTCTTCCATAAAGGCCAGATTTGTGAAGTGTTCGACTGATTGCTGTCCTATGGACAGACTCTCCTACCTCAGCTGTAGATCTCTGCAGTTCATCCAGAGTGATCATGGGCCTCTTGGCTGCATCTCTGATCAGTCTTCTCCTTGTTTGAGATGAAAGTTTAGAGGGACGGCCAGGTCTTGGTAGATTTGCAGTGGTCTGATACTCCTTCCATTTCAATATGATCACTTGCACAGTGCTCCTTGGGATGCTTAAAGCTTGGGAAATCTTTTGGCATCCAAATCCAGCTTTAAACTTCTCCACAACAGTATCATGGACCTGCCTGGTGTGTTCCTTGGTCTTCATGATGCTCTCTGTGCTTTAAACACAACCCTGAGACTATCACAGAGCAGGTGCATTTATACAGAGACTTGATTACACACAGGTGGATTCTATTTATATTCATCAGTCATTTAGGAGAACATTGGATCATTCAGAGATCCTCAATGAACTTCTGGAGTGAGTTTTCTGAACTGAAAGTAAATGGGCCGAATAATTTTGCACACCCAACTTTTCAGTTTTATTATTACAAAAAAGTTTAAATGATCCAATAAATTTTGTTCAACTTCATAATTGTGACCCACTTGTTGTTGATTCTTCACCAAAAATGTAAAATGTTATATCTTTTTGTTTGAAGCCTGAAATGTGGCAAAAGGTTGAAAAGTTCCAGGGGGCTGAATACTTTCGAAAGGCACTGTATAATCTGGTTTCCAGATACTGTATATCCCTATGTGTAATCTCTAATTATTAAAGGATCTCCTTCTTTGTTGTCCTCTTGCCTGTTTTTCATACAATTGTCTACTTGATTTCTCATGTTTAGCCCCCATGCTCTGGAACTCAATATCCCTGCACATCAAATTCTTCCCCAATGTCTAAACCATCAAATGTACTTGAAAACCAACTTCTTCTGGAAAGCCTGCCACCTACAATCAGCATGCTGCCATCACACAGCCAGAGGACCAGCTTTTTCCCTCGCCTATGGTGTCTTTCCCCTTCCCTTGTAGATTATAAGCACTCGTGGGCAGGGTCCTCTCCCCCTCTCTACCAGTTTGTTGATAGTTTCATGATCATTGTATATTATATTATGTATATGTAACCTCCCTTGATGTACAGTGTAATGTAATTAATGGCACTTTCAAATAAAAAAAAACAAAAACAGATGGATAGATATTAGATAGGATAGATGGACAGATAGATTAGAAAGATAGATTAGATAGATAAATGATAGGTGAAAATTCAGGATGAACCTAATATGCACTCGAACCTTTACTGGTGAACATAATGTGATCTTCTATAAACTTTTGAATGCATCATCATGTCCAATTATTCAATGTTTCAGTACTTTTTTGCACAACTTGCTGTTCTCTAACAAGGAGCTTAATAGCAACATTCAGAACAGGTATTTGATCCATTAATTGCCCCCAAAATATCCTGGTTCAATTAAAATTGGTATTTAAACCTCCTCATAATGCTGTTCACATTTTGAGATCATGAGGCCAACATGACACCTAACAATTTATTAAAGAGGACCTTGCAGTGGTACTGTCAAGCAAGATGTTCTTACATGGAAGTGACCACTGAGCTTAGAGTGTCATAGATTGTCATCAGCAGGTTGCAACAGATATACAGAGAGACTGGAAGAGTCACATAGAGGCATAGAAGTGGACGTCCTTTGGCCACATCCCACACTGATGACCGTTTCATTGTGAACAATGCTCTGCGTAACCGGATGATGAATGCCACACACCAGGCGCATTTAAGGGAGGTACGAGGCACCCAAGTGGCATGTCAGACCATTCTAAACTGTTTACATCAGCATGCTAGATAACCTGCAAAGCTAACTGACCACACCACCAGGAACAGACATCATCGTCTTGCATGGACCAGGGAGCATCTACCGTAGACGAGGGACCAGTGGGCCTCAGTACTGTTCACTGATGAAAGTCGATTCATGCTGAGAAGAAATGATAGCTGCCAACAATGTTGGAGACGTCAAGCAGAGCGCTAAGCATCAGCCACTTTTGTCACCAGAGAAGCCTTTGGTGGTAGTAGTGTTACAGTGTGGGCAGGTGTATCTAGTCAATACAGAACTGCCCTACACTTTATTAATGGTACAGTGACAAGCCCATACTACTTGAATAACACCACTAATCCAGTCATTGTGCCTCTACATTAACAACACAGGCTTAATTATATCTTCAACAATGCACCAGCTCATCGAGGTTGCATCATTAGTGAATGGCTGCAGGAGACTGGGGTATCTCAAATGGTGTGGGTGGCCTGCACTTTCTCCAGACCTGAATCCCATTGAAAACCTATGGGATCAGCTGAGTCGCCATGTAGAGGCTCGTAACTGTGTACCCCAGAACCTCAATGGCCAGAGATTCAAGAAGAGTGTGATGCCATGCCTCAGCAGAGAATAAATTGGCTTGTGAACAGCAAGAGACGTTGTTTGATGCTCAAAGCTACATGACAAGTTATCGAGACACTGACATTTTTGTGGGGGTATACCCAGCACCGGTGTTGGCTTTTGTTCCAAAAATTGCTTGAGATGAGGAAATCAGCATTGCACAATTTTTTTTTTTTTTAATTTAAGTTTTTTTTTTCCAATGTTCATATCTCATACTGTACTTGATGTTCATATCTCATACTGTACTTGACAAGATTCTAGTTGCAAACGGTCTATATAAAGAGAAAGAAAGAACTGCAATATATCTGAATTTCACTAAGGCAACTACATTTTACATCTGAACTGAAAAAGTAATTTCCTTTATTCCCTGCAGAGAGCAATAAGGCCCAGAATCAAGGGTCCAATGTAAGTACTAACTCAAGTTGCAAATTAAATAAATGTGATAAAAGCTTTCATCTGGCTGTTGATCAAATGTGCAAAGGCACTGATTTCGACAGACATATTACAATGCATCTCTTGTATGGCTCCCTAATGCAGATTCATCAATTGCCTCCATTCGGGATTTCTTGACTACGGCAGATAGAAATGTTACTCACATCTTAAGTACTGCCCACTGGGGGAATATGAGATGTGTTCTAATCTGGCTAGTCATTAGGAAATAATGGAGCCATGTTTATTTTACCAAATTACAGCAATACTGAAAGTATTTGACGACAGATTCAATTTTTGCTGGCTCCTCAGTCGTTTTCAGTTATTACAATAAGGGCTGAATATCATTGTCAGGAAACTTTGAGAAAATTCAAACTTTTATTGTATTTCAATTAAAGTTATATATAAGATTATAGGAATATATGTATACAGTACAAAGACTGCTATGACAGCATGATGTACATCTAGTCAAAAACTGTAGTTCACTAATCCTGTTGCACATTAATCCTGTTACATTAATGTCATAAATGTAAAGGTAACCTGTCATGTAAACATGCTGCTCTGTGCTCATTGTATTATAGAACAGGGGAACTGAGCAGATTAATATATAATTTTGAAGGAACACATCTGCATAACTTTAGTTTGAAACTGAATCCGTGCTACCTCTTGGTTTATGCATCCACAGGGAGGAGGGATTGTCCACTGGACTCCTGAGCCCAGATTCAAGTCAATAAATTTCAAGCTCTATTAAACTTTTTCCCCCAAAAAACTAAGCAATAATCTGCTTAGCATCTCCTGCTCTATAGCATGCTGCCTGTAGGTACAATGGCATACGAGTCAAGATAGGCTTTTAAGGGACGTAACTACTATAGCGGCAGACCATGCGACTGCTATGGGGCCCAGTGGCCTAGTCTTAGTTGGGATCATCTCCTCTTCTACTGGAGGTGTAAACTTGGTCAGGACTCTACCCTTTAAAGGAACAACTTTTAGCAAATGAAGCAGTGGAAAAATGGCCCAAGGGCCATTGAAAAGGGTTTAGGTGGAAACTCTTCTGTCCTGTGGAGGGAGCCTAGTTTGATCCTTGCTATGGGGCACTTGTGTCTCTATGAAGTCCACTGTCTAATAATGTACTAGAATGTGAGCAGGACTGGTTACTTCCACTTCCACAGCAGTCTAGGAGGAGGAGGGAGAAGGGACTCACACTATCAAGTGTGGTATGTCTTCTATGTATACTACTCAGTTTAATACCGTATATGGCAGCTATCCGGAAAAATAGTTTGGAGAGAGAAAGATAGGAAAAAGACGTAAATTGTTTGGAGAGAGGGCCTGTAGGTGGACCTCCGGAAAAATTGTTTGGTCGAGAGGCCCTGTAGGTGGACCTCCGGAAAAATTGTTTGGAGAGAGGGCCTGTAGGTGGACCTCCGGAAAAATTGTTTGGAGAGAGGGCCTGTAGGTGGACCTCCGGAAAAATTGTTTGGAGAGAGGGCCTGTAGGTGGACCTCCGGAAAAATTGTTTGGAGAGAGGGCCTGTAGGTGGACCTCCGGAAAAATTGTTTGGAGAGAGGAACTGTAGGTGGACCTCTGGAAAAATTGTTTGAAGAGAGGGCCTGTAGGGGGCCCTCCTGAAAAATTGTGGTAAAAGAGTGCCAGTTGGACCTCTAAAAAATGGCGTTTTTTTGGTCAGCGTTAGGCAAAGACGACATGGAGGAGGAGGAGGAGGAGTAGGAGGAATCGGATACATAAGTAATGTTAATCTTTAGCTGCTTTCCCCTGGAGGAGATTTGAATTCCGGTGAAATCCAGGCTTTGTTCATTTTAATAAGCGTCAGCCTGTCAGCGCTGTCATTTGACAGGCGTGTACGCTTATCGGTGATGACGCCACCAGCTGCACTGAATACCCGCTCTGACAGCACGCTAGCGGCAGGGCAGGCCAGCACCTCCAAGGCGTACAGCGCCAGTTCAGGCCACGTGTCCAGCTTTGAAACCCAGTAGTTGTATGGAGCAGAGTGATCGGTCCGGACGTTGGTATGGTCAGCTAGGTACTCCCTCACCATCTTTCTGTACAGCTCCCCCCTACTGTGCCTAGACTGGGGACAGGTGACATTGTCTTGCTGGGGTGACATAAAACTGGCAAAGGCCTTGGAGAGCGTTCCCCTGCCAGTGCTGGACAAGCTGCCTGCTCGCCTACACTCCCCCGCTACTTGGCCCACAGAACCGTGCACTCTGCCGCTAGCGGGTCAGATGGGAAGGATTGTTTCAGCTTGTGCACCAGGGCCTGTTGATATCTATTCACTCTCATACTCCTTTCCTCTGCAGGGATGAGAGTGGAAAGGTTCTGCTTGTACCGTGGGTCCAGGAGAGTGAACACCCAGTAATCGGTGTTTGAAAAAATTCTTCTAACGCGAGGGTAACGGGATAGGCAGCGTAACATGAAGTCTGGCATGTGCGCCAGAGTCCCAACACGTAAGAATTCCCTCTCCTCACTGGCCTGACTCTCCATTTCCTCCTCCTCCTCCTCCAAGTCCACCTTTTCAGCCCATAAACGCTCAAGAGTTAAGGACTGAGCATTGGTACCCTCTACTGTCTCGCCGACATTCTCCTCCTCTTCCTCCTCATCCTCATCCCCCTCCTCCGATATGCGCTGAGAAACAGATCGGAGGGTGCTCTGGCTATCAAGCGACATATCTTCCTCCACCGTCTCTTGTGACAAGCGAAAAACATCAAACTTCATGCTGAGCAGTGAGTTTTTCAACAGGCAAAGCAGTGGGATGGTGAGGCTGATAATGGCGGCATCGCCGCTGACTATCTGTGTTGACTCCTCAAAGTTGGTCAACACCTGGCAGATATCAGACATCCACGTCCACTCCTCATTGTAGACTTGAGGAATCTGAGTGACCTGACTACCAGTTCTGGTGGAAGTTGACATCTGGCAGTCTACAATCGCACTGCACTGCTGGTAAACTCTGGATAACATGTTTAATGTCGAATTCCATCTCGTGTGCACGTCGCACAACAGTCGGTGAGCGGGCAGTTGTAGGCGGCGCTGCGCTGCCCTGAGAGTGGAAGCTTCTGTGGTCAACTTGCGGAAATGCGCACAGATGCGGCGCACCTTAGTGAGCAAATCAGACAGATTGGGTATGTCTTCAGGAACCGCTGAACTATGAGATTGAACACGTGGGCCAGGCATGGCACATGTTTCAGTCTGCCGAGTTGCAGAGCCGCCACCAGGTTACGCCCGTTGTCTCACACAACCATGCCTGGCTTGAGGTTCAGCGGTGCCAGCCACACATCGGTCTGCGCCGTGATGCCCTGTAACAGCTCTTGAGCGGTGTGCCTTTTGTCACCTAAGCTCAGCAGTTTGAGCACCGCCTGCTGGCGCTTACCCACGGCACTGCTGCTGCGCCTAGAGCTACCGACTAAAGGCACCGTGCCCACGGATGGTAATTTGGTGGAGGAGGGGTCGGAGGAGGAGGCATAGTGTGTCTGAGAGACCGTGACCGAGGTAGGCCCTGCAATCCTCTGTGTGGGCAGTACATGAGCGGCCCCAGGGTCAGTCTCGGTCCCAGCCTCCACCAAGTTAACCCAATGTGCCATCAGTGAGATATAGTGTCCCTGCCCGGCAGCACTTGTCCACGTGTCCTTGGTTAGGTGGACCTTCTCAGAAACTGCGTTGGTCAGGGCACGGATGATGTTCTGTGACACGTGCTGGTGTAGGGCTGGGACGGCACATCGGGAAAAATAGTGGCGGCTGGGGACCGAATACCAAGGGGCAGCCACCGCCATGAGATTGCAAAAGGCCTAGGTCTCTACCAGCCTATAGGGCAGCATCTCCAAGCTCAGCAATTTGGAGATGTGGACGTTGAGGGCTTGGGCATGTGGGTGGGTGGAACTGTATTTCCTCTTGCGCTCCAGCGTCTGCTGTAAAGACAGCTGAACGCTGTGCTGGGACACATTGGTGGACACTGTGGAGGATTGTGGAGGTGAAGGTGTGGTTTTCCGGTGGGAGGCGCTCGTGCCGGGGTCCTGGGCTGGGGGTTGACTAGCAGAGGCAGCGAGTGACACAGGGGAAGGAGCAGTGGTGTGACCTGCAGGAGGAGGTGAACGGCCTTGGTTCCATTGAGTGGGGTGTTTAGCACTCATATGCCTGCGCATGCTGGTGGTGGTTAGGCTAGTAGTGGTGGCACCCCTGCTGATCCTGGTGTGGCACAGGTTGCACACCACAGTCCGTCGGTCATCCTCACTTTCTTTAAAGAACCTCCAGACTTGCGAACATCTAGGCCTCGCCACGGGAGCTTCACTACGTGAAACAGTTGCTGCTGATGCACCAGCTCTGGCCCTGCTTCTCCCTCTGGCCACACCACTGTCTCTTCCAACCTGTTCTGGTGCAGCACTCGCCTCCGCCTCAGAAGCACTGTCTTCACTCGGCTTATCAACCCAGCTTGGGTCAGTCACCTCGTCATCCTCCGATTCCTCAGTCTGCTCCCCCTCAGTCTGCTCCCCCCTCGGACTTCCTGCCCTGACAACAACTTCACTACTGTCTGACAACCGTGTCTCCTCATCGTCCGACACCTCAAGTCAACATTGTCATCATCATCATCATCATCATCATCACCCACAGACTGCGACAGTTGGAAAACTTGGGCATCGGGAACGAGGTCAGCAGCAACCTGAGAAGTGGTTTGTGACTCTGGGAACGGTCCAGAAAACAGTTCCTGAGAGTATGCCGGATCGCATTCCAAATTTTCCTGGGAGGGGGCAGACTGGGGGGAAGGAGATTGAGGTGGAGGAGCCAGAGGAGTGCTCCCTTTCGTAACGTGGGTGGACTTCGTGGAAGACTGACTGGTGGACAAATTACTTGAAGCATTGTCCGCAATCCACAACATCAGCTGTTCGCACTGTTGTGCTTTCAACAGTCCTCTACCACATGTCCCTGTAAGTTGAGACATGAAGCTAGGGAGTGTAGCTCTGCGGCGTTCCCCGGCTCCCTCATCAGCAGGTACTGTCTCACCCTGCCCAGGACCACGGCCTCTGCCCCCTGCAGTAATTGAATGCCCATGCCCACGTCCTCGACCCTTAGCTTTGGGGTTCAACATTTTCTGTATATAAGTGTATTATATAAAAAAAATAAAATAAATGGGCCTGCTGTACTGAAACCCACAAACTTGTTCAGTCTGGTTTAATTAAGTGACGTACAGAATGTGTCAATTGGATAGAAAATACGGATTGAGTGGACAGCTGAACTGTGACACACAGAATGGTTCCACGCAGCTGTGTGAAATGGATTCATATCACTGAGCTAAAACAACAAAGAAACTATTTTTTATATATATATTTTTTTTTTTATATTTTTTTTTTATGTTGACTGCCTGATTGGAACACACTAAAAAACTCTTTATTAAATATATATTAAAATCTGTGGCTAATTAACTATTCAAGCTAGATCCTATCTACACAGCAGTGTGTACGTAATCATAATATGACACACCTGCTGGTATAGGACCTAATAGAACAGGACCGTTTGCTAGGAGGAATGGATATTATTTTGCTAATATCAATACCAGAACCTCCTAAGCTCGCCCTGTAACATTTTTTGAAAAGGACCAAACAATAGCACCTAATGGGTTTGGACATTGACAGTGGCTGTAATCTCTGACTGTCTATATCTTGTACAGCAACAGCTCAAATCATGCCTAATATCTGTAGGAGACCAACACCTATTTAGATGCTCTCAACAGCCCTCCTACACTCTGCTACTGTCCGTCCCTCGCTGCCAATTGTATGCTGGCTCGACGCGTTTCTCTCTGACTACTTCTAGTGTCATTCATCAGGAGCCCATTCATACTTCTTAGCACATAAACGGCTGCACACCACTGATGTCGGGGGTGCAGCCTGGCAGCACGCGGCACTGTGATGGCCGTGAACGCGGACCATCGCGCCGCTCCTTACATAGATTAAGCCACACCCCTCCTCAGACCTAGCCTCCGCAGCCAACCAATCTCTAAGCAGCAGAGGAGGAATCACCTTCTCCGCTGCGGCTGCCTTGCAACTGCTCCTTGGTCGAGGTGGGCATCAGGTATTAATCTGTAGGTACAGAAGGCAGTTCATGTCCTGTACAGAAGGCAGTTCATGTCCTGTCCAGAAACCAGTGACATGGGGGCATTATAGCCAGATATAGATCAGAGTGACCCTTGCAAATTATAACACTGTTATTTTACATCAAGATCAGTATGTTGTTATGCTCCAGTTTAACCGCACTAATTGTTATTATAAGCGCCATACCCAGCAAAACGCATAACATAGTCCATGAAAGTACTATCTATATACCCGTATATACATAATGTGCCCAGATTATAACCAGTTTGAATAGGCTTATTACGGGTATATATAAAGAAGAATATGTGTGTAATTCAAAATATAGAGAAAATAAATCAAAATACAGAGACTATAACAAGAAACCCTTGATAATATACGGGTATATATATATATATAAAAAAAAGAGATATGTGTGCAATTCAAAATACAGAGACTATAACAAGTAACTCTTGATAATACTGAGTAGGTGTCCCCATATGGTGTAGAATGCCAAAATCAAAGGGACAGTCACTGTTGTTCCCATCACACCCCACACATGGGCATCCACCTCTCTGCTGTATTATCACACTAATACATAGGGCTGCTTGTCAGTCTCTTGTCAGTCTCGTATCAGTCTCGTATCCACATGTCATAGAGGAAAAATCAGTAGGATAATCTATAGGAGAACCTAATCAATAAAACACTTATATGATATAAACTCATTGAGCCCCCATGGTTTCACAACAGTGACTGTCTCTTTGATTTTGGCATTCTACACCATATGGGGACACCTACTCAGTATTATCAAGAGTTACTTGTTATAGTCTCTGTATTTTGAATTGCACACTTTTTTTTTTTTTTTTTATATATACCCGTATATTATCAAGGGTTTCTTGTTATAGTCTCTGTATTTTGATTTATTTTCTCTATATTTTGAATTACACACATATCCTTCTTTATATATACCCGTAATAAGCCTATTCAAACTGGTTATAAACTGGGCACATTATGTACACTCACCGGCCACTTTATTAGGTACACCATGCTAGTAACGGGTTGGACCCCCTTTTGCCTTCAGAACTGCCTCAATTCTTCGTGGCATAGATTCAACAAGGTGCTGGAAGCATTCCTCAGAGATTTTGGTCCATATTGACATGATGGCATCACACAGTTGCCGCAGATTTGTCGGCTGCACATCCATGATGCGAATCTCCCGTTCCACCACATCCCAAAGATGCTCTATTGGATTGAGATCTGGTGACTGTGGAGGCCATTTGAGTACAGTGAACTCATTGTCATGTTCAAGAAACCAGTCTGAGATGATTCCAGCTTTATGACATGGCGCATTATCCTGCTGAAAGTAGCCATCAGATGTTGGGTACATTGTGGTCATAAAGGGATGGACATGGTCAGCAACAATACTCAGGTGGGCTGTGGCGTTGCAACGATGCTCAATTGGTACCAAGGGGCCCAAAGAGTGCCAAGAAAATATTCCCCACACCATAACACCACCACCACCAGCTTGAACCATTGATACAAGCCAGGATGGATCCATGCTTTCATGTTGTTGACGCCAAATTCTGACCCTACCATCCGAGTGTCGCAGCAGAAATCGAGACTCATCAGACCAGGCAACGTTTTTCCAATCTTCTACTGTCCAATTTCGATGAGCTTGTGCAAATTGTAGCCTCAATTTCCTGTTCTTAGCTGAAAGGAGTGGCACCCAGTGTGGTCTTCTGCTGCTGTAGCCCATCTGCCTCAAAGTTCGACGTACTGTGCGTTCAGAGATGCTCTTCTGCCTACCTTGGTTGTAACGGGTGGCAATTTGAGTCACTGTTGCCTTTCTATCAGCTCGAACCAGTCTGCCCATTCTCCTCTGACCTCTGGCATCAACAAGGCATTTCCGCCCACAGAACTGCCGCTCACTGGATGTTTTTTCTTTTTCTGACCATTCTCTGTAAACCCTAGAGATGGTTGTGCGTGAAAATCCCAGTAGATCAGCAGTTTCTGAAATACCCAGACCAGCCCTTCTGGCACCAACAACCATGCCACGTTCAAAGGCACTCAAATCACCTTTCTTCCCCATACTGATGCTCGGTTTGAACTGCTGGAGATTGTCTTGACCATGTCTACATGCCTAAATGCACTGAGTTGCCGCCATGTGATTGGCTGATTAGAAATTAAGTGTTAACGAGCAGTTGGACAGGTGTACCTAATAAAGTGGCCGGTGAGTGTATATACGGGTATATAGATAGTACTTTCATGGACTATGTTATGCGTTTTGCTGGGTATGGTGCTTATAATAACAATTAGTGCAGTTAAACTGGAGCATAACAACATACTGATCTTGATGTAAAATAACAGTGTTATAATTTCAAGGGTCACTCTGATCTATATCTGGCTATAATGCCCCCATGTCACTGGTTTCTGGATAGGACATGAATACCTGATGCCCACCTCGACCAAGGAGCAGTGGCAAGGCAGCCGCAGCGGAGAAGGTGATTCCTCCTCTGCTGCTTAGAGATTGGTTGGCTGCGGAGGCTAGGTCTGAGGAGGGGTGTGGCTTAATCTATGTAAGGAGCGGCGCGATGGTCCGCGTTCACGGCCATCACAGCGCCGCGTGCTGCCAGGCTGCACCCCTGACATCAGTGGTGTGCAGCCGTTTATGTGCTAAGAAGTATGAATGGGCTCCTGATGAATGACACTAGAAGTAGTCAGAGAGAAACGCGTCGAGCCAGCATACAATTGGCAGCGAGGGACGGACAGTAGCAGAGTGGAGGAAGGCTGTTGAGAGCATCTAAATAGGTGTTGGTCTCCTACAGATATTAGGCATGATTTGAGCTGTTGCTGTACAAGATATAGACAGTCACAGATTACAGCCACTGTCAATGTCCAAACCCATTAGGTGCTATTGTTTGGTCCTTTTCAAAAAATGTTACAGGGCGAGCTTAGGAGGTTCTGGTATTGATATTAGCAAAATAATATCCATTCCTCCTAGCAAACGGTCCTGTTCTATTAGGTCCTATACCAGCAGGTGTGTCATATTATGATTACGTACACACTGCTGTGTAGATAGGATCTAGCTTGAATAGTTAATTAGCCACAGATTTTAATATATATTTTTAATATAATTTTAATATATATTTTAATATATATTTAATAAAGAGTTTTTTAGTGTGTTCCAATCAGGCAGTCAACATATATTATTTAGGACACGGTAACAATTGGTTTATTTAGTTAAGTGAATTTTTTTTTTTAGTTTTGTTTTTTTTGGAACGTGACGTGCAGAAACTATCGTACACCTAACTCACACCCTGCTGACGGTGGCTATTTTGACTGCGACCCAGACAAATGTTGCACAGAGATTTTTGTGATCAAGCTATATACGTGAGAGCAAAAGACCTTGTTGGATTAAGTGACGTACAGAAAGTGTCACCTGGACAGAAAATACAGATTGTAGTGAGTGGACAGCTGAACTGTGACACACAGAATGGTTCCACGCAGCTGTGTGAAATGGATTTGTATCACTGAGATATAACAATGAAAAAAAAGGGTTATATATGGCGATAGCTGCACTACTAGTGCCAGCCAGCCAGCCAAGCCAGGAGACAAAAAAAAATGTCTTGTATTCCTTAGAAGGGCTGTTGGGTTCTTTTGAGATCACTCCTGCCTAGCAAAGAGCTAAATGCAGGCCCTAATACTCTCCCTGAAACGCAGCAGCTCTATCCCTAACGACATCCAGACAGCATCTGAGCCGAGCACCGCGGGCAGTCACTAGTATATTCCAGGGTCACCTGATGAGGCCAGCCAACCCCTGCTATCGACATGTAAGGGCCCCATGTGATGCTGGGTGTACCGCAGAGTCTCCTGGCTTGTGATTGGCTGAGTTTATAGGCACCAAAAATGCACAATGCGGAAGTTGCCATTTCCTCGAGCATGGCGAGATACTCGTCCGAGCAGCGAGCACTTACGAGTACCGTAATACTCGAACGAGCACCAAGCTCGGACGAGTATGCTCACTCATCTCTAGTCAGCATATTACTATTGTAGCCTGTCAGCGGTTTCAAAGGTCACATGATTTACAGTAGTGATGATCGAGCACTGTAGTTTTCGGGTGCTCGGTCGAACATTAGGAGGTGCTCGAGTGCTCGACCAAGCACCCGAACACAATGGAAGTCAATGGGAGAACCCAAGCACTAACCAGGCACCCCCTGCTCTGAAGAGGGGAGGGTGTATGGTTCATAGTGAAAGGTGAGAAAATGATAGAAACACCACTGAAATGGTTTGGAAACAGCATGGGGAGGATGTCTGGATGCATCTTGTACTCCAAAGTCGCTGATGGGAACAATGTTGTCCGAGTATTACGCCACTTTTACAGAATGACAATAATATCCTCCAAAACCCCCAAAATGTCGCCTTGATTAGTAGCAGAAAAAATGACACTGGATGTCAGGTATATAGGATACAGAAACTTTATAACGCACAAGCAACACAGGTAATGTCTCCTTGATTTGCAGCAGAAAAAATAGCAACGGATGTCAGGTATGTAGGATACAGTAACGTTCTGATGCACATGCAGCACAGGTAATGTCGCCTTGAGTAACGGCAGTAAAAATGACACCGGATGTCAGGTATATAGAATACAGAAACGTTATAATGCACACGCTGTAGAGGTGGAGTTAGGGTCAGGCAAACTTGCGTTATTTTTGCCCCAAAAGAAAAAAAAATATTGCAGCCAGATATAACAACAATCCTTAAAAGGACTTTTGGGTCTTTTAAACAGAACAACTAGCCCTGCCTAGCCATATCCTATCCCTACACTATCTGTCCCTCGTTATACAGCAGACGCAGCTCAGATAATGTCGCCTTGATTAGCGGCAGAAAAAATAGCAACGGTCAGGTCAAATGTCAGGTATATAGGAAAAAGAAACGTTATAATGCACAAGCTGTGCAGGTGCTGCTTAAGTCAGGCAACCTTGCGCAATTTTTGACCCCCTCCTCCAAAAATAATATATTGCAGCCAGATATAATAGCCCTTAAAAGGGCTTTTGGGTCTTTTCAACAGAAAATCTAGCCCTGCCTAGCCAATTTCTATCCCTACACTATCTGTCCCTCCTTGTAGCAGCTCTCCCTGACTCGGACTGAGCTGGGTCACATGTCACCGGGTGCTATATAGCACCTGATGACTCGTTCCCGGCTAGCCAATCACTGTAATGAAAGTAGCCAACATGGCTACGGCATTACAGTGAATGCCAGTACCTCCCTGCACACTGATTGGCTGCGTATCAGCCAAGAAACGTGCGGGGAGGAGACTCGAGCATGGCGGGTCCCGAGCGTCACCTTGCTCGACCGAATACAGTATTCGGCCGAGCATGCTCGCTCAACACTAATTTACAGTACTACTGGCATCATGGATCCCATCAATTCAAGTGATGATGCCAACATTATGGCACGGTTTTCGCCCCTTGTTAACAATGACTAGGTGGACTGCCGGAGCTTCTGTGCTGGATCGGAAGAGGATTGTAAATGTAATATATTGTATTTTTTTTCTGTCATTTTATAACTGTTTTTAATTTTTAACAGCTTCCATTCTTTTTTCTTTCTAATTGCTTATTAGTACTTTGAGCGCACAAGGGTGAAAGTGTTGTAAATAGACTATGGTCCTGATTCACCTTAATGTTGCTTTACTGATCTCCTTGGCATTGTATATTGGGGGCATCTACCTCATCAATTCAGGAAAACGCAACACAGTTATGTGTTACTCCTATGCTAACAAGAGGAATTGAATCTACTTTAGTTAAAGAGCCTGATAGCAGAAGAGATTGATGTGTTAATGAGTTCAGTTACAAGGAGTATTAGGGTGATTTATCATTCAGTATAACTTAGTATAATATGATAACGTAACATATCACTGCAGGGAAAACTCCTGTATTAATTATCTTAATAAACTCTTAATAATTATCACAATGCACACATGATGAAGCTTCAAAGAATTAATTGACACATGTTGCATTGCTACAATGTATCCTAAAATTCTATTCTATTGCAATTGTCAAAGAATAAAAGGTTTACATTTTGGAGATTCCTACTGACAGAGGGATCCCTCAGATTGGTCCTGTCCCACTTATACTAATATAATGTAAACCTACATAGTGTCTACAATTCAGAGGTATATGAGGAGGTAGCATTGCCTTTCTGGTGCTGGTAATAACCATTGTACCCTGAACCATCAGGGACAGTAGGACTTGATGCTTGTCTATGCCCATCTCCCTTCTATGAAGACTGATTTCCCTAATGGTACAGTATATTGGTTGTGGTGAGAGAATCCAAGACCATGTTTTCAAAACCCTTTGGAGCAAAGGTTGCAGCCAATCATTGCTGGGATTGCTCTTTTTAGGGCCCCCCTACAGACTTACAAGCTGCCATTATTATAAGAAAATAATTGTTTCAATCTCTATTTGCATCGTAAACAAGAAATAAGGGAAATATGGCCTAGGAGCATATATATATATAGGAGATAAAGAGGTAGTAACCACACCTAGAATGACTGTGGAGTCAGTAAACCAAACTATCAACTCTGACTCCACCATTTTACCACACTCAGACTCTAAAGCCCCATTCACACTTACACTGGAATTCTGAACTTTTCTGCAGTTTACACGGAAGGGCTGTATGTGTGAAAGGGCACCCCCGCAATATCAGTCCCGGACTTTAGCCAGAGTTTTCCTCCCCCAAGCCCTAGTCATAACTCCGGATGTTATTCGGGTGAACGCATGTGTGAAAACAGCAGTAAATGTTCCAGAAAATCACAGTGGCCATGCCTAAGTCCCCACCCCTTGTCTAGTCACCTAGAACATTTCCTCTCTAGTGTGAACGCACCCGACATGGAACATCTCCAGGATTATAGCTACATGTGTGAAAGCCCAACTCTGTTAAATCTCTAGATCCTGATAATCTGGAAATATTCCAGAGTTTAGGTGTGAAAAGCCTATTACTCTACCACCCAAAAGTGACTCTGATAATATTCTGTAAATATAATATTCTTATATTTTGGTTTGTCGGGGCTGTAGATAGAATATCATGACTATTTATATGATTATTATGTGTAAACTTTCCTTAATTCTTATAAAAAGTAAATATGGAAGAAAGCCATGATTCTATTAATTTAATTATCTGATATTAATCATATTAAACATTAAATATTTTTATTTTGAAGCTAAAGTTGGAGTCAGTATATTTCTACTGGCTCACACCGTGACTACATCCAAAACTGGCTCCAAAGTTTGGCCTCTGGTTTATGGTGTCCTTCTTTCCTTATGTAGATCAGGAAGTGGTAGTAGAGGTTCCTCCTTGTTTGTGATGGGGTGTTTACCGATACCATGCAAGGGAGGGCAGTCTGAATTTGTTACACCCTCCCCCCCACTCCTTTATATGAACAAGATTTTCAAAATATAACATGTTACTACTAAACAGGAACAGAATAAGAAATGCAGGCCATCTATATGCCTAAAACCCAGAAAATGAGGGACATGATTGTGTGCTAGTTATCTTCCAATGATACCACAGAAAGTCATTCCAAACTCAATTTGTGTCCACTTTCATTCCCCCCGGTTGCAGTAAAATTATAGCGGTGAGATTATTGTAAACAAAAAAAAGTTCAGCTGAAATTGCATTGTAACCATACCAGAGTCAAGCTATCCTGTCACACGGCACAGCGGTGGAGATTTGTAGTCTTTATAACAGAACTTTCACTGTAAAATGCTTAATTTTGCTTATTTTCAACCTAATGAAAATATGTAGAAAAAAAAGATCTACTGCATGTTTCCTCTGAAAGGACTTGTAGTAATTATACTGAAATGTGGCGTACAGCTGCCCACTTGGCTAATCTACACATAGTGCTTTTTCCAGGGCGTATTGTACGACAAAGCCATTTCTTTACTGTAAATGACAGACGATACTATACGCTAGAAAAAAAAAAAAAATCATTATCATTATTATTATATTATTTTACGCTAAGTTTCTGGTGTAAAACAAGACTGAAATCTATGCCAGCTACAAGTTGGTGTACATTGCCATTTAGCACAAGAATTGCTGGAGGATGCACCTATAATGATAAAGTGTGCACCTCACCATAAATTAAGTGCATCAGCCGGCAGTGCAGGGGATATCCTAGACTGGCATAAAACGCTGGTCGATCATAAATCAACCTCTTTTATAGCAGCTTCCCCCAGACATTTAATCCATACTCCCCAAAAACTGCATATAAATGAGTCCTTTGTGCAAATCTGAAAACCTTGTCTATTTTTTCTTCTCATTAATTAAAAATGAGAATGTTAGGAAGGCCAAAAATATCTGCAGAGGATATTTGCAAATGATGTCAGAAACTGATGATTGGACACAGATGGGTGGCACTCTATAGGCGTTGCTTATTTCTTAAGGCCGATTATTGGTCTGATTATCGGGAATGAACTTTGATACGAATGCTCTTTCCTGTAAAGGTGCCGCTGATCATCCAATGAATGACAAAGTGCTCCTTCATCAGGTGAAAGCACCCTACATTTGGTTTCTGGGAAGTAGATCTGCTGCCCAGAAACAATGACTCTGTATGGGAAGGAGTGATCTCTAATGTGATTGATTGCTATATGTAAATGCAGCTCTCACCTTCTCTTACAAGCAGGTAATTATCAGTAACGAACAGTTCCTTCCCAATAATTTCCCTCTCAGTCGATCTGTATAAATGTGTCATAGATTGCTTTTGTGGGAAGTTTTTTCCCCCGTGCCAATCACTGATTGGCTGAAAAGTAGTGCTCGCTAACTCTTTAAAGAGGACCTGACACCATCAACTGCAATGCAGTCTGCAGGCAGCATGTTATAGATGATACAGAGCTGAGCAGATTGATTTATATTTTCGTTGGGAAAGATTCAGTAACTTGTAATTTATGCATTTAAATCTCTGGTACATCTGATTTTAGTTGTTCCCGTGGGGAGGTGTTATCAGTGATTCCCTGAGTAAGTGTGCACACAGAGATAGCTGTCACTCACAGATAACCAGAAGAAAACTGATTACACTCACCGCCTTGTCTCTGCTGGATGTCCACATAACAGGCGCTAGGAGATGTCCTGAGCCGGAAACACGTGTATCCACAATGAGCAAATTCAATGAGAAAAATCTCCAGCACTCTGTAAGAACTTCAATTATTTACTGGAAAATCCTTAAAACATTTTGTAAAATGATAAAAAAAACATACCTTTGCATTTCAGACATAGTATGACTTGTCCATAATTATAATATACCATAATTAAGGACAAGTCATACTATGTCTGAAACATGCATAGGTATAAGGTGTTTTAAAGGATTTTGCAATAAAGAAGTGACATTTTTATTCAGTGCTGGAGATTTATCTTTTTGAATTAATCAAGGATAACACCTCCCCCGTGAACAATAAAATCAGAAGTCGGAGACATTTAAAATGTATAAATTAAAAGTTTTACTGAATCTTTTTCCATAAAACAAATAAAAACAATTAATACATACCAGTATGAATTTAAAAAAAATGTCCACTAAAGACCACAAGGACCATTTATCACCCAAAATAAATAAAAATAACAAGGGTCAAGGGTTTGCCAGTCCCAGTTGAAAGGAATTTATTAGAAAATGTGCGGATGCAAATTTTTATGATTTTTATACTACTTTTTACATACAGCTTGAAAAAATTAGTTTGCCTTCTGTGACTCTTTGAAGAAAAGGTTCCGGATGGGGTCGCCTTTATCAGGGCATACCGGACATCGCTCCTTTCACTATTTTGGACTACCAAATGAAAGAACTGACCTACTACCTGAAGACCGACCTGAAAGACCCGGATGTGTTAGGACAATTGGGCCTATCATCTAACTCTGGTTACGTGCCTCCATGCACCCTAGTACCATTGAGTACTACACCAAGCTTTGTGTTTGATTTTCCATTAGGGATTCTATCTTGCATTCTCCACCATATTTTAGAATATTCATATTAAAAGTAGACAAATGTATTAAAACCATACGTGACTTGATGAAGTGGTCTCATGATGTTATTACCATTCTATAAACCCATTTAATGTGGATGCGCTCAACGGAGTCAGACCCCCACCGATCTCATATTGAAGATAAGTCAAAGATAGGTCGTTAGTAGAGATGAGCAAATTTCTTCAAAATTCGATTTGGTTGCTTCGCCGAATTTTACAATAAAATTATGTTTGTGACAAATTACTTCTTCACAAGGCGCATTTCTTTGCAAGTAGCAGGTTCAATGCGATAGGTTCGCTTCCAATCATTATTGTACCCCTCAGATGCCGCGGTCATACATGATCGCGGCATCTGAGACTAGTAATACAGTATAAAATTATCAGAAAAAAAATTAAATCATACTTATTGCCTCCATTTGCTTGCGACAGGTCGGCTTCCGCCATCTTGTTTGAAGATCTGGCATGAAATCTTGCTCGGCCCGAGATGACATTGTCACACCGGACGACGTGGTGATGTCATACGTCCCCATGCATGGGTTTTCGTCATTTCAGCTTAAATCGATTCACTACCACGAAGCACGAGGAAATTTGGCCTCCTGCCAAACCTAATTTAGCTTGAAATTTTGATCAAATTCCACTTTGTTGGATTTGATTAGCTCAACTCTAGTCATGAGTATTAAAAATCCGGGAAACCCCTGTAATATTTGCTATAATTATTTAATGTTTAAGCAATCCTCTGTAAGCTAGCCCATCAACACCAGTCTTTCTTCTGTTACTACAGAATTCTGCAATGTATCACTGCAAGTAAAATGTTTCAGGCTGTTTTACTGACAGAGAATTTCCAATATGTAATGGCATCACATGGTCAACTGTGAAAAATATCAATTCTTGAGAAATTTACATACATTTTCATTCCATCGTACATTAAAGGGGTTGTCTGAGTTATTTTTTTGTCCTTTGTATGTTTCTAACTAGTCAAATACAACAGATTTTCCATACATTTTCTGCTTCTAAAGCTGCTAGTTTCTCAGGTTTCAATGAGGGTCACATGACCTGTGATGTCAGCTTGCTTCCCTGCTAATCTTGTATTCGTGCACCAGCAGTTGAGAGCCTGTACACGAAACGTCACTGTGCAGCCACGCCCCCCTGCATTGCCGGGTTTCCTGCTATCTGCTCTCTCTGGATTCTTCCAGATAAAACATTAACTCCTTCAGCCAGAACATACTGAAGGCTTTACAACAGCAACAGCTGCAGATGTAAAGAGACAAAGGATCTGCTCTCCTCACCCTACAGACACAAAGCTGACACTGGAGCTGATCTGAGTATCCCAGCAGACATATCAGGGGAGGGGCAGAGATTGTTATTACTGCAGGTAAACAAAGACCAGAAGATAACCAGGGAAATGTGGAAATATAGATTTTTTTTTGCCTAAAACTTGCTTAACTTAGTTATATATTGCTGCCCATCAGATTTAAAGTACTAATTTTTTTTTTCATAACAACCCCTTTAAGGTTTATTTACATGCAAAACCGATCTAATTGATATGGTTACATTAAACAGATACACAATGCCACACAAACAAGGGTGCACACATCGAGAGACAGACGCACATAGCAAACATCGACAGACTCAACACACATTTTATTAAAAGACTAGAAAAAAAGATCTGTAATCATGTGAATAGACATTTATCATCTCTTAGACATCTTTGACACCTTGCAAAATTGCAGATGGTGGAATGGTTTACAGCAATCAATCTTAACATATCAGGTTTGTAATTCTAGAGTAAATATGCCAAATCAAGTAGGTTGGTTTTAATGGAGCCTGCTCCTATTGATTAGCAATTCTAAGCAGCAGAAGAAGACAAGTTAGAAATAGGACGCATTATGATGTGTCAGGCAGAGAATATTCTATGCTATAAAATTAGTACAAACAAGTGACTGGTGTGGCTGGAAATATGTTTTGTGGCATTTAATCACGGAATCATTTTCTGTTATATTGTACAAATGAGAGCCGGGTTATTGTAACACCTGGTGCTTATACATGACTTATTTCTTGGCCTGTAGCAATGGCTCAAGACCCTGGAGGTAGTCAAGGATTTCTTTTGTATATTTTGCATTGTTCTCAGTAACAGACTCATTCATTTAGGATTCATGTATACCCAAATACATCTCACAGCTGTAAGTAGGCATCAAACAAAGTAAAAATCATTGGGTATTTTATAACCCAGGTCTGGTCAATCTGAGCAGCACATGATCCCTACATAATATTAGAGAGACTATGGAAACAGACATCCAAAATATTCATCATAAAACTCATAACAACGGAATATTCTGGTTTTGTCCAACCTTTGATGAGTACAGATCTGCACTCCAGTATGGTATTGTACGTTTATGGGGCTGTACTGTACCTCCATATGCTTCTGATTTTTTTTTTGGCTGGCGTTGTATGGAGTACAACAGAACAAAACCTCCATATAACTTTCCTTATGAAAGAAAATTAACCAATCACCATATTATATATTGAGTTATGAGGAATTGAAACATAAAGGAGAGAAATTTAGCATCCCCAATTTTGTGACTTTTTCAATGCCATTGTTGCTACTACCAATTTACGGTGCCTTTGCCAGTTTCAAAAAAGGAAGTGTTGCGAGGACGGGATCGTCGGCTTCATTGACAGAAACTGTCATAAGTAATGACTGAAATCTAGGCCAAGCTAGAGTAGATTTCAGACTGGTGCATAGACTGATGGAGGAGGCATGTCATTTATGAAGAGGTCTGTGTCTTTATCATAAATGACTGACCTCCTCTAGCAGCGAAAGACTGGTGGAGCACATGCCAGTCTTGAGAATTCAGGGCCATAGTATGTCAAAAAGTTGTACTACTTTATCATGAAGCCAGAACATCCTTTTAAAGTAATCTGCAGTTCAAATTTCAAGGGGTTTATCTAGGATTTAAAACAGATGGCTTATGATTACAATAGTCCATCAGTGTGTCATCTATAGCAGCCAAACCCCTAAGACTGCAATTAATTAGTCGCTTGATAGATTGTCGTTGACCCTTCAAAGTAATACCCAACACTATGTTCTTTATGTGCCTGAGTTCTAGTGTATGGAGTGATGGCTGAAGGACAAACCATATATATATTATACAAATAGTCCATTTAGTTTCTTCTTCATTGGTTTGCCCTTTTATTAGATGATGCCAAGTGTTGAACTAGTCCTGCAGAGTAGGAGAGGCTTTTCTTTTCAGACCCATGTTCTGATATAATGTAACAGAAGACAACCTTAGGGGAGCTGACTTTGTAGTCACTAAGGTGAAGTGGGAAGACCTTATTGGTTATACAATGACAGCAAAGCTTACAACTGATTTGAAAGTGTACATGGAGATGGAGGATGTGCCCTCAGAATATATATTTTTTCTAGTGGTGTCAAATTGATCACTATACATTTTCAATAAAAGATGTATATAAGTAAAATTCATTAATAAACAGGATCTGCTCTCCTCACCCTACAGACACAAAGCTGACACTGTTTCTTAAACCTAGATACAAAGGTTTTTTTTTTCTACAAGGTCTGATTAGGTAACACACAATAGTAATAGAGAATTTTATAGAAAATTTTAAGAGATACAAAGCAACTGCTAAAATACACTTTCAATAAAACTAGCTGAAATTGTATGAACACTAGCACACTGAACTTCCTCGTCTGCCCACCCTTGTTGACTTAATGGATCACTATTCTTAAGAGCACTCAAAGGGTAAATTGACTTTAAAGCCCTTTTAGAGTGGTGTTGGCATAGAACTGACAGAAAATTCTCAAAAAGGGCACAGCTGTCAAGAAATTCTTCTCTCTGAAAACTACATAACAGCCAGGGATTTACAGGGATAGACAGTAGTAATGTCAATACACTGCCAAATATAGCTAATGTAGAAAGGGTAATTCAAGGTAACGTGTTTGCCATTGGAGAAATGCGGGATAAGTGGCTCTTTTCACAGTTTTTTTTCTGACATTTCAAGAAAAATAGGTTTATGCCATGCTTAGTTATTATTGTACATGAGTGTAAGAATTGTATAGATGTGGCCCATAGTTTTGAGGCTGACACAAATATAGGTTTTCAAAAAATATGTTGCTTCAGTTTTTATGCTGGCAATTTGCATTTACTCTAGATATTGCAATTAATTACAAAGTCATTCCTTGCCAGGAAATTTAGTTCAATCGCAAAAAACATATTTCCACTGCATTTCAGCACTGCCACGAAATGACCTGCTAGCATCATTTCATTGATCTTCTGGCTAGCTCAGGAGGAAGTGTTAACGAGGACAAGGCAGCTGATATCACTCTGTCATGCTGATTGGTTTAGACAGGTTGCTTTTAAAGGGGAGATGATAGTTGAAATCATTGTCTTCTTCTGTTAACCATGGTTACCTCCTAGGAAACATGTAATCATCATTGCTTCACATCAAAAGGTTTTCACAGGCCAGGAGATTGCTACTTGTAAGATTACACCTAATCAACAAATTATCGGATCATCAAGAATTTCAAAAAGAGAGAATTGCTTTGAAAAGGGCTTCAGGGAGCCCTAGAAAGTCCAGCACATGCCAGTACTTTCTCCTAAGGGTAAATGCACATGATTAGGACTCAGTGCGGATTCTCCACACTGATTTGCGGAACGCACATGGACGGTGTCCGTGTTTTTTGGATCCACGATTTGTGGACCGCAAAACAGTTGCGGAAGTGTGAATGGACCCTTCCCATCTCAGACAATCGCTACATTAAGAACAGATCCCTGAAAGTTGTAGAGGGTGCACTGCGCATGCGCAGCCACCCTCCATTAATTTCTATGGGGCCGCCAAAAATAGCCGAGCGCTGACTCAGCTATTTCTGCCAGCCCCATAGAAATGAACGGGTGCGGTGGCCTCGCAAGCGCGGTGCACTCCCATTCACTTCTATGAGAAGATCACTTGACGGTGGCCGGACCCTGGAAAACCAGAGGTCCTCTGGCCACAACCTTCCCTGCTCCGTTCTCGGTGTAGGTGCTTGTCCCAGAGGTGGGATACACACCTTTCAGACAATGGGGGTATCTCCTAGTGATATGCCCCCATTGTCTGAGATGGGAATACCCCTAACAATGTGTCGCTGTTTGGCTGTTAACCTTATCCATGTTTCAACGCCTTTAAGGGGCCAGACATTGACTTCTTCTTGAGGAACGCTATTTTGCATTACAGGATAAAGTACAATCTACCGGTCCATTATCCTCCTAATCCACACAGTCATGCTCAGCCCTTCTTGTGCACTCACAAATTTTCTAATTATTTAAGATGGGAGGCTTTTTTCCCCCTGAAAATGTATAGTCTGATCATTACTTTGTCATGACAAAAGCTATTGTAACACAATGTACTGTGACTTTATTGGTTGCTATGGTAACCTGTTTGAAGACTTGGCCAGGAAGGTAACGTTATAAAGCATATTTTCTTATACTATCTGCATTCAGCCTATTTAATGTACTGAACATATTTTTATGCTAATGGTTCATTACTTCTGTATGCACTGTCATTGACTATATTAAAGGGCTTCTGTCACCAGATTTATAGCAGTAAAACAGGCTGACCTGAGACGTTTGCTGGTCAGCAAAAGGTATCTGTGTTGGTCCCATCCTCATCTGTGCCTGTCTTTCTTAGAAAAATAAAACTTTAATGGGGTTTTCCAGGATTTTACTAATGATGACCTATCCTTAAGTTAGGTCATCAGTATATGATCAGTGAGGGTCCGACACCTGGGAACCCTGCCAACCAGCTGTTTGAGAAGGTACTGGCACTCCTGTGAGCGCCGCTACCTTTTCCCTGATCACCAAGCACAGTGCCGTACATTGTACAGCGTCTGTGATTGGTATCATGCTCAGCCCCATTCACTTGAATGGGGCTGAGCTGCTCTAGTACACGACTGATGAACGTGACATGACTGGCCTAGGCAAAGCTGAGAGAAGAACACGGCGCTCACAGGAGCGCCAGTGCCTTCTCAAACAGCTGATCGGTGGGGGTCCCGGGTGTCGACCTGCACCGATCAGTTAAATCCTTTAAATCCCTTTTAATATACATATGGAAATTATGCTCTATGAGCAACGGGGGCATTGCCGTTACTCCTAGAGGTTCCGTTCTCTCTGCAACTGCCGGGTCCTCTGCACTTTGATTGACAGGAACAAGGCCAATTGTAAACTCAATTCTGCTATATGAAGAAAAGAACAGTCTAGTAGAATGGAGCCATACAGCCTCCATGTGCTGCAATATAGGTCACGTCAGACTCTGTATATAAAAGCAACACCTAATGACTAGAGATGAGCGAGTAGTGTTCGATCGAGCCGGTATTCGATCGAATACTACGCCATTCGGCATACTCGATTTCAATCGAGTATAACGGCGATGGCGCACTTAGAATTCGTTTCCCCTCCCACCTTCCCTGGCGCTCTTTTTCCACCAATCAACATGCAGGGGGGGTATGACAGGCCCGCGGAGCACGCTGGCAGCGCGAAAACAGCGTCTACATGGATTGGCTGGAAAAACCATGTGACCTCGAATATTAAAAACTCAGCTCTTCCTGCTCGTTCGCATATGCTGCGTGAACTTAGTCAGGGACAGAGGCTGGAGAAGGGACAGATAGGTTTTAGCTGTTGGACAGGCAGGAGCGTGATTAAAAGCCCTTATCAGGGCTACTATAGTGCAGTACAGTGATAGCTTTACTACAATATACAGTCTGCAGAGAACGGTTGCTGTATTCAGGGATAGCTGCTGGAGTAGGGACAGAGAGAGGCATTAGTGGTGTATTAGGTGCTCTGCTACATACAAAACTATATTTGGCACTACTGTTCTGCGTTCTTTTTGGCTGCAAAACCCTGTTATATACCTAGTGTGTATATGCACCATCTGATCTGGCAGTATACGGCTGTGAATTTTATTTTTTTTTTTAAATACAGTTTATTTGGCTCTAGTGTTCTGGGTTCTGTGTGCCTGCAATACCCTTTTTGTATACCAGGTGTAAATACCCACCGTCTGACCTGTTAGTACACGGCTGTGTACCTAGAAATATAAAAAAAAAAAAAGCCTTTTCATTGGCACCTGTACTTTGCGTTCTCTTGCAAAATAATTGTATATACGTAGTGTTCATACACACCGTCTGATCTGTTAGTACACGGCTGTGTACCTAGAAATATAAAAAAAAAAAGCATTTTCATTGGCACCTGTACTTTGCGTTCTCTTGCAAAATAATTGTATATACGTAGTGTTCATACACACCGTCTGATCTGTTAGTACACGGCTGTGTACCTAGAAATATATTAAAAAAAAAAGCCTTTTCATTGGCACCTGTACTTTGCGTTCTCTTGCAAAATAATTGTATATACGTAGTGTTCATACACACCGTCTGATCTGTTAGTACACGGCTGTGTACCTAGAAATATATAAAAAAAAAGCCTTTTCATTGGCACCTGTACTTTGCGTTCTCTTGCAAAATAATTGTATATACGTAGTGTTCATACACACCGTCTGATCTGTTAGTACATGGCTGTGTACCTAGAAATATAAAAAAAAAAAGCCTTTTCATTGGCACCTGTACTTTGCGTTCTCTTGCAAAATAATTGTATATACGTAGTGTTCATACACACCGTCTGATCTGTTAGTACACGGCTGTGTACCTAGAAATATTAAAAAAAAAAAAGCCTTTTCATTGGCACCTGTACTTTGCGTTCTCTTGCAAAATAATTGTATATACGTAGTGTTCATACACACCGTCTGATCTGTTAGTACACGGCTGTGTACCTAGAAATATAAAAAAAAAAAAAGCCTTTTCATTGGCACCTGTACTTTGCGTTCTCTTGCAAAATAATTGTATATACGTAGTGTTCATACACACCGTCTGATCTGTTAGTACACGGCTGTGTACCTAGAAATATATTAAAAAAAAAAGCCTTTTCATTGGCACCTGTACTTTGCGTTCTCTTGAAAAATAATTGTATATACGTAGTGTTCATACACACCGTCTGATCTGTTAGTACACGGCTATGTACCTAGAAATATAAAAAAAAAAAAGCCTTTTCATTGGCACCTATACTTTGCGTTCTCTTGCAAAATAATTGTATATATGTAGTGTTCATACACACCGTCTGATCTGTTAGTACACGGCTGTGTACCTAGAAATATATAAAAAAAAAGCCTTTTCATTGGCACCTGTACTTTGCGTTCTCTTGCAAAATAATTGTATATACGTAGTGTTCATACACACCATCTGATCTGTTAGTACACGGCTGTGTACCTAGAAATATAAAAAAAAAAAAAGCCTTTTCATTGGCACCTATACTTTGCTTCTCTTGCAAAATAATTGTATATATGTAGTGTTCATACACACCGTCTGATCTGTTAGTACACGGCTGTGTACCTAGAAATATATAAAAAAAAAGCCTTTTCATTGGCACCTGTACTTTGCGTTCTCTTGCAAAATAATTGTATATACGTAGTGTTCATACACACCGTCTGATCTGTTAGTACACGGCTGTGTACCTAGAAATATAAAAAAAAAAGCCTTTTCATTGGCACCTGTACTTTGCGTTCTCTTGCAAAATAATTGTATATACGTAGTGTTCATACACACCGTCTGATCTGTTAGTACACGGCTGTGTACCTAGAAATATATTAAAAAAAAAAGCCTTTTCATTGGCACCTGTACTTTGCAGTCTCTTGCAAAATAATTGTATATACGTAGTGTTCATACACACCGTCTGATCTGTTAGTACACGGCTGTGTACCTAGAAATATAAAAAAAAAAGCCTTTTCATTGGCACCTGTACTTTGCGTTCTCTTGCAAAATAATTGTATATACGTAGTGTTCATACACACCGTCTGATCTGTTAGTACACGGCTGTGTACCTAGAAATATATAAAAAAAAAAAGCCTTTTCATTGGCACCTTTACTTTGCGTTCTCTTGCAAAATAATTGTATATACGTAGTGTTCATACACACCGTCTGATCTGTTAGTACACGGCTGTGTACCTAGAAATATAAAAAAAAAAAGCCTTTTCATTGGCACCTGTACTTTGCGTTCTCTTGCAAAATAATTGTATATACGTAGTGTTTATACACACCGTCTGAACTGTTAGTACACGGCTGTGAAGGCAAAATATTGTAACAAAAAAAAATAAAATGCGGAGGGGGGCTAGCGGAATCGGACGTGGACGAGGACGGGGGCGCGGAAATGCTGTAGGGGCCTTGTTGAAGCCAGTGGGGATACAATGCGTGCTGGTGAGGGGCAGCCAGGATCCCACTCATCCAGAATCCCTGCCTTTATGGGACAGTTAAGCAGGGGGCGGGTTACACCGCTGTTGAGGCCTGAGCAGGTTGAACAGGTGGTGCAATGGATAGCCGATAGCGCTTCCACACAGTTGTCCACCAGCCAGTCATCCACACAGTCTCACTCTGACCCTCCTTCCTCCACACCTGGCCAACAGAGTCATCCCACCATTGACCCCTCCCAGGAGCTCTTTTCGGGTCCTTTTTCAGATGTGCCGGAAGAATCCCAGGAGCTAGCAGAGGAATTTGTTTGTAGTGATGCCCAACCACTTGAGTATTCGCCATCTCCTGCTGATGTGGACCCTGAACCAGCATCTGTTATCATGAGCGATGATGATGATGAGACGCAGTTGCCATCAAGGGAGGCTGTTGGAATGTCCAGTGGGCAGGAGGAGGAGCAGAGTGAGGAAGTGAAAGAGGAGGTGGTGGATGACGAAATGACCGACCCCACTTGGCCAGGGGTGATGTCCAGTGGGGAAAGCAGTGGAGAGGTGGTGGTCTGCGCAGCACCGAAAAAGGCAGCAAGAGGCAGAGGGATGTCCAGAGGAAGAGGGATGTCCAGAGGCAGAGGGATGTCTACAGGCAGAGGGATGTCCACAGGCAGAGGGATGTCCACAGGCAGAGGGATGTCCACAGGCAGAGGACAGTCCAGACAGAGAAGTGAGGCCACAGCCAGCAGGGCCGAAGCTGTTCCCGGCAGCGGGCAGTCGCGCGAAGCTCCCCCATCGAGGCCTCGTACTTCTGTGGTGTGGAGATTTTTTAATGTTTGTGCGGATGACAAACTGAGCGCGGTTTGCACACTCTGCCACTCAAATCTGAGTAGGGGCTCTGAGAAGAGCAATCTGACCACCTCAGGCATGCGGCGTCACTTGGAAGTCAAGCACTGGGCTGAGTGGGAGAGAGCAAACGCAATACAACCTGCGCAAGGTCTTCCTGCCACTGCCTCTTCCCCTTTGTTGTGTGCTGCCACTGCGGTCCAGACCTCCAGCCAGGACACCTCCACATCTGCCTCTGCCTCGGCTACTTTGGGGCCTTCTCCTTCAGCCTCCCCTTCCCCCGCATCTTCGCCTGCACCTTCACACTCCTCGTCCCATCAACTGTCCATCTCGCAGGCGTTCGACCGCAGGCGGAAGTACGCCTCGAGTCACCCCCAAGCCCAAGCCTTAAACTGCCACATCTCCAAACTGCTGGCCCTGGAGATGTTGCCGTTTAGGCTTGTGGAGACGCAGGCCTTCCGCGACCTGATGGCGGCTGCCGCACCTCGCTATTCCGTCCCCAGCCGCCACTACTTTTCCCGGAGTGCCGTCCCCGCCCTGCACCAGCACGTGTCGCGTAACATCAGGCGGGCCCTGAGGTACGCAGTCAGCGCAAAGGTCCACTTGACCACCGACTCGTGGACAAGCGCTTGCGGCCAGGGACGCTACATCTCTTTGACGGCACACTGGGTGAATGTAGTGGAAGCGGGGACGGGGTCGCAAACAGAGACGGCCTACCTACCACCCCCGCCCAAGATTGCCAGCATGGGTTCTGATAAACCCCCCCTCCTCCTCCTCCTCCTCTGCCTTAACATCGCCCTCAGCCGCTAGCTGGAAGCGTTGCAGCACTGGCGCGGGGAGACGTCAGCAGGCGGTGCTTAAGCTCATCAGCTTGGGCGACAGGAAGCACAGCGCCCCAGAGGTGAGGGACGCCATATTGCAGCAGACGGAGATGTGGCTGTCGCCGCTGCAGCTAGGACCAGGCATGGTCGTGTGCGATAACGGCCGTAACCTGGTGGCGGCTCTGGAGCTTGCCGAACTCAATCACGTACCATGCCTGGCCCACGTTTTTAATCTGGTAGTCCAAAAATTTCTAAAGACTTACCCCAACCTGGCAGAGCTACTGGTGAAAGTGCGGCGCTTGTGCGCTCACTTTCGGAAGTCAACTGTAGCTGCTGCTAGCTTAAAAAAACTCCAGCAACGCCTCCATTTGCCTGAACATCGGCTGTTGTGCGACCTGCCGACTCGCTGGAATTCCACCTATTCCATGTTGGCCAGGGTGTGTGAGCAGCAAGAGCATTGATGGAGTACCAGATTATGAATCCACGCGTGCCTCCAACTCAGCTCCCTCAGTTTGCCAACCACGAGTGGCCATGGATGGCAGACGTATGCGATGTACTGCGTATCTTTGAGGAGTCCACCAAGAAGGTCAGCAGCGAGGACGCTATAGTGAGCGTAACCATCCCGCTCCTATGCGTCCTTAAAGAATCGCTCATCGCAATAAGGGAGAACGCATTGCACGCAGAGGAGACGGGGGTAGGAGGAGACGCAACGGAGCTACACAGTCAGACCACACTTTTGTCTGCTTCACGGTGGCAGTTGCAGGAGGAGGAGGATGAGGAGGAGGAGGACGACGTGGAGGTGGCTGTGGAAGAGGAGGAGGATGCTGGCGGCGAGGGTAGCAGTCAGGCTGTGTGCGTCCCATTGGTTCAGCGCGGATGGGGCGGAGAGGAGGCGGAAGAGGAAGAGGAGGAAATGGCAAGTGATCCTTCTGGTGGGGGCAGTGACGTCATGCCTATTCAGAGTCTGGCACACATGGCTGACTTCATGCTGGGCTGCTTTTCCCGGGACACACGTGTTGTCCGGATAGTGGAGAACAAACTGTACTGGGTCTTCGCAATCCTGGACCCCCGGTATAAAGATAACGTCTCCTCTTTTATTCCGGTAGAGGAGAGGACGAATCGATTGCTGGAATACCAGAGGGAACTCGTGCAGAACATGATGGAGATTTTCCCACCCACCATCGCTGGCGGCAGAGAGGAGAGGGTCTCCCAGAGTCCCACAACATCATCAGGCCCACAGCCACCAGGGGAACACTCTCCAAGGTGTGGGACACGTTCATGGCACCCCCTCGTGCAACTTCCATCACTGCGGGGCCCGCTATCAGCAGGAGGGACAAGTATCGGCGGATGTTGCGGGAGTACCTGGCAGACCGTACCCCTGTCCTCCCCGATCCCTCGGCGTCCTACACTTACTGGGTCTCCAAGTTGGACACGTGGCTGGAACTGTCCCTGTACGCCTTGGAGGTGCTTGCCTGCCCTGCCGCCAGCGTGCTATCAGAAAGGGTGTTCAGCGCAGCCGGGGGCATTATAACCGATAAGCGCAGCCGCCTGTCAACCGACAGTGCCGACAGGCTGACGCTAATCAAAATGAACAGCAAGTGGATTGACCCGGACTTTGCTTCTCCAACAGTGGAAAGCAGCCAAAAGTGAAGTGCCATCTGTATGAAGTGCCATTTCCTCCTCCACCTCCTCCTCCTCCTCCTCCTCCTTAACCGCCTTAGAATTGCTCCGTAAAAAAAAAAATATATATTTATGGCTCACCTCTTGGGCCTACAAACAATTTTTAAGAGGTCTCACCTCTTGGGCCTCCACATAATTTTTAAGAGGTCTCACCTCTTTGGCCTCCACATAATTTTTAAGAGGTTTCACCTCTTGGGCCTACAAACAATTTTTAAGAGGTCTCACCTCTTGGGCCTACAAACAGTTTTTAAGAGGTCTCACCTCTTTGGCCTCCACATAATTTTTAAGAGGTCTCACCTCTTGGGCCTACAAACAATTTTTCTCATGCCTCACCTCTTGGGCCTACAAACAATTTTTAAGAGGTCTCACCTCTTGGGCCTCCACATAATTTTTAAGAGGTCTCACCTCTTGGGCCTACAAACAATTTTTCTCATGCCTCACCTCTTGGGCCTACAAACAATTTTTAAGAGGTCTCACCTCTTGGGCCTCCACATAATTTTTAAGAGGTTTCACCTCTTGGGCCTCCACATAATTTTAAGAGGTCTCACCTCTTGGGTCTACAAACAATTTTTAAGAGGTCTCACCTCTTGGGCCTCCACATAATTTTTAAGAGGTCTCACCTCTTGGGCCTACAAACAATTTTTCTCATGCCTCACCTCTTGGGCCTACAAACAATTTTTAAGAGGTCTCACCTCTTGGGCCTCCACATAATTTTTAAGAGGTTTCACCTCTTGGGCCTCCACATAATTTTTAAGAGGTCTCACCTCTTGGGCCTACAAACAATTTGTAAGAGGTCTCACCTCTTTGGCCTCCACATAATTTTTAAGAGGTCTCACCTCTTGGGCCTACAAACAATTTTTCTCATGCCTCACCTCTTCGGCCTACAAACAATTTTTAAGAGGTCTCACCTCTTGGGCCTACAAACAATTTTTATTATGGCTCACCTCTTGGGCCTTAATACAATTGTTAAGAGGTCTCACCTCTTGGGCCTCCACATAATTTTTAAGAGGTCTCACCTCTTGGGCCTACAAACAATTTTTAAGAGGTCTCACCTCTTGGGCCTACAAACAATTTTTATTATGGCTCACCTCTTGGGCCTTAATACAATTTTTAAGAGGTCTCACCTCTTTGGCCTCCACTTAATTTTTTCGAGGGCTCACCTCTTGGGCCTCCACATAATTTTTTCGAGGGCTCACCTCTTGGGCCTCCATATAATTTTTTCGAGGGCTCACCTCAAGCTAACTTTGCGCACTCATTAAAATATTTTCACAACAAGGACCTAAGAGCCCTCGATGGGAGAGCTTTGTGTGGGGGCCTGTTATAGGGAAGAGATGCGGCCCTGCGGGCTCTAGCCTGCCTTCTCCATGAGCCTCTGCCCAGCCCACGGCCTCTTCCTGCCTTTTGCGGTCCTACGCATCCCTCAACATCCCCACTGCTTTACCTGCTAGACATGACACTGGGCCAGGTCGGGTCACTGACTTCGTCATACTCAACCACCTCCTCTTACACTGCCTCACTTTGCTCCAACAGCCTCCCTTGCTGGCAACTGTGTCTCATCATCGTCCCTAATCATTTTACACTTTAGTGCCCGTTCCACACCACCATCAGCTAGAGATGGAGCTTGCTCCAGTGTTTGGGCATCAGAACAAACAAAATCCTCAGATAGCTCCTGCGATTCTTGCATGGGTGGGAACACTGGGTTGATAACATTGGGCAGGGTGGGAGGAAGGAGGGTCAGAGTGAGGTCCCTGCAGTTTCTGCAGGCGATCGACGAGACTGGACTTTGTGGACTTGACTGGGTGGTGGACAGATTTAAAAGAAGAATCTAGAAGGAGAAGGAGGGGTTTGCCGAGCTGTCTGTAAGGGTTGCGGAAATCCAGACAGAACCAAGGCCCAAAACTTGGGTGGGGGTAGCAGGTTTGCCCGTCCCCGCCTCCACAACATTCACCCAGTGTGCTGTCAGGGAGATGTAGCATCCCCAGCCTCAAACCAAAGTGTTGGTGGTCAAATGGCCTTTTGCAGTAACCGTGTTACTCGGGCGTGGATGATGTTTTGGGACATGTGCCTGGGCAAGGCAGGGATGGCACAGAGGGAAAAATAGTGATGGCTTGATTGCTTTCCCCCTTGCCTATGCCATCTGTGGTTTTCATAGGCAACGTGATTTTAAGGGGTGCAGAATTTTATCTTCTTTTTTGTCTAGTTTGGCTTGGGGTCCATGGCAATGTAGAGGAAAGAAGGTTTCCTTGTATGGTCTCACTTTACAGAGAGGTTACATTGTCTTTGGAGTGTATTGTTGAGAGGCTGTGATAGTGGCGTAATAGTGCGACTTGGGCGCGTTATATGCACCCAGACATGCTTCCCCTGCTGTCCCAGTTGCATTCCAGCAGTGTTGGCATCCTTTTCTGAGGTTTCAGGGTGGACTTGGTGACCTCCAAGTGGTCGAATTGAGATTTCCAAGTGGCGAGCATTTTTTTCCCATAGACTTTAATGGGATTCGATATTCGGTCGAATAGTCGAATTTCGCTGTCTATTCGAATCGAATTTCGAACTTTCGAATATTTCACTACTCGCTCATCTCTACTAATGACATAAAGCATCTGATGGCGTATGCCAATAAAAAACCCAAACAAACTGTGGCTCTATTATAGCTTCATCCAAAATGCTATCACTGAAGCCTTGATTGCTCTACCTGTGTGATTTTTAGCACATAGCAATAAACAAGTAAAATAACTACTTTTATAATCCCATCATCTTTTCCTTCTTCGGCAGGTTCAGTTTGCATTCTCTAATCTCTAATGCCCCTTACGCTCATGCTTGCTTTGCTCGCCTTCATACACCACCATTAATTCACTGAATATTCTCACGCTCGTGAGAGGCTATTATTTGCTCATGTAAGCAGCTGTAAAGCTTTTTTTTATTATGTTGGTATGATTGCATCTAGCCAGCGTGCATTTATTTAATTCACCTATCTGAGACGGTATTTTATTCCTCATAAAAGTGACAACAAGGGCAATAAAGTAAATCAGGCGATGTACAAACAGTGATGAATAATTATCATAATACAATTATTTCTCAAGTGCTGTTTCTACATGGTTATAGTGATCTTTAATTTTTCTATTTAAAATGAGATATGAGTTTGATTCCAGAAGTGAAGGAGAGGATGAAGTGGAATACATTTATCTTGAGCGTCCTGTCTTTTCCAATTTATTCTCGGAGAGAAAAAGATATATTTTTCATTGACTGGTTGTTTTCGATTAAATTGGAATTCAGTCTGGAAAATATTCCAAACTTATGAAATGGTTTTGATTTAGATTTTTTTTTTTTAGTAAAATGTTATGATGTCATGGCGTTTTTGCTTGCAGTCCTTTAAGTAACTAATATTCAGCTGTATTTGTGCAGCAGATTTTTGCCATGGATTTTAGCACTCATCCCTTGTCGAGAACATTGCTGCATCCATGTAACAGCAGCTGCTGTGCGCTGTTGTACCCCTGCTTACCGCTGCCGTTCTGGGCGTCATGTCCAGCGATGAGCTGCTGCTTGTGGTTTCTATTCACTGCTGCAGTCCTGAGCTCTGGTTGTGTAGTGCTGTTGCACCATGATCCCCTCCAGAGTTTCTATCCAGCCCTGAATTACTCACTCCCTCTCGGCTAAAGCTGTTTTGATCATGTGACCATGCTAGGTCATCTGGGTTGGTCATGTGTCCTGATTGACCAACCCTGGACCTATTTAATTTGCTCAGCCCACTCCCAAGATGCCTCAGTGTCAAGGTCCTATCTTGCATTTGGTTATGCCTGTTCCTGCTTGTGTTCCTGTGCTCTGACCCGTGCCTTGTTATCTGACTCCGCTACCTTCCTGATCCTTGCCTGCCTGCATTGGCCTTCTCGTTTCTGACTCAGATTGCCTGACTACGTACCTGTGCCGCCTGCCCTGACCATTTGCTTGTCTGACTCTGCTTCTACCTCATCCCTCAGTCCTGTATTGCCTCTCCTGGATTCGACCCGGCCTGTTGACCACCGCTGTACTACAGGTACCTTCGCAGGTATCTCTTGGTCCCCCTGGACCAGCTGCCTCGTGTCTCAACCCTCCTCAGGAGGTAGCAACCTAGTGTTCCCCTCAGAAAGTCTGTCCCCACCATCAGGGGTAATTGTGAAGAACGAGGGGTTTCACTTAGACAACGCCCTTAGAGGGGGTAGGGCGCAAGGCACAGTGGGTCTACACCTGTTGGTTCATGACAATCCGTACTGAAACCCTCTCCAATTATTTCAATGGGAGTCCACGCCACTGCTTATGAGACCACAGATTATTTTGGTATGGTTTTTCAGACAGTGCCAAGAATGGACATGTCAATTCTTGGAGTGGATTGCACACATACACCTAAAGAACCCAAGGAGGAAATTTCCTTACTATTTTGTTCCATTCAATGGGGCTAAAACTTAAGCAGTTCCTCAGTAGCCAAACTGGAAAACTGAGGCAGAAACAGCAGCGGTTTCAGCTCTAGAATATGTGGTGTCAAAATTAAAGAGTAATTACACTTTTTTTTTTTCAATTTTTGATATGTCATAAGCACATATCAGAAGTGCTGATTGGCGGAGTCTCAGCTCTAAGACCCCCCACTGATCGCTTGAACAAGGGCAGAAGCATTCAGCTGAGTGCAGCTTCTCCTCGCTGCTGTGCATGAGACTATAGACGAACTCAATAGAAAGTCTATTGAAACATGTCTCATCCGTAAAAACCATGTGGCCAAAAACCACATGTCAAAACGATGACAAATGAATGTTCGGCATATTACTGCAAAGTGTACAGCAAGTGAACAATTTCTTCTAATCATTCTAACCATGGTTTTGCTGAGGCACATAATGACTCTGAAAACAAAAGGGCTGCAGTACTTTTCCACGGATTCAATTTTTTGCCCTCAGAATTAAGGAGACAGGATATTTGGCATAAAGCAGACCATTTACTTTGAACATATTTTTCCAAGAAGAGAAGAAAATGAAATGGAGAAAATGGCATAAAATAATAAAAGCACCTATACTCACCTATACTAGTGTGCCGACCATGAAATGTTTGGTCCTCCAGAAGGAGTGAGACACTTTACGTAGCTACACACTGTTGTAGCCTACTGACTTGCTCCAAACGAGATACTTGGGTATCTATTTGAAATTGAGTTTCCTAAACCTGACCACCTCTTTAAGTCTCAAAAGAATAGAACAGCATCAACATATTATATTTAGTGTTGAGCGTTGAGCGAGCATGCTCGGCCAAACTCGCTGTTCGGCCGAGCATGCCTACGCTCGGGTGCGCTCGGTGTTCAGCTGAACACCGAGTGTACTCGAGCATAATGCTCGAGTCTCTTCCCCGCACGTTTGTTCGCTGCTATGCAGCGAATAAACATGCGAGGGAGTACTGGCATTCACTGTAATGTTGATTTGTACGCTAATGCTATGCATTGTATGCTAATGAGTACAATTTGTATGCTAATGCTACGCATTGTACGCTAACGCGTGCAAATTTGTATGATAATGCTACGCATTGTACGCTAATGCGTACAAATTTGTATGCTAATGCTACGCATTGTACGCTAATGCATACAAATTTGAATGCTAATGCTACGCATTGTGCGCTAATGAGTACAACTTCAGTTAATTAGCATACTTTTATGAGTGAAAGGAGTAAAAGAGGAGAAGTCGCGATTCTAACCTTTTTCTATTAACCAGACACCCTCCCCTCTTCCAAGCGGGGGGTTCCTGGTTTAGTCCCACTGACTAACATTATGCTCGGGTGCTCGGCCGAGCACTCGAGCATCCCCTAGTGCTCGGCCAGAGCACCCGAGCATACGAGCACAGAGGTGCTCGCTCAACACTAATTATATTCAAATAAAGACAATTAAAAGGTTGCTGTCTGGTCCAAAATGTGTCCGCTTTCCCCACACTAACTAAATGCTCAATGATTTGTGATCATAAGAATTAATCTTCTCCCTTAAAAAAAAAACTAACTCTGACTTCTGTGGAGGTTGTTCCAGGGACCACATATTTGTATCCAGCTACATTACAGTTGCCTGTGGTTGCCTTCAGGCAGTTTTAAATCTTGCATTATCCCAAAAGTATTCACTGGCATAATCAAATTAGATGTTTCATTGGTATTTAATGGTCTGCTTTGCTTCACTTTTCAAGTAATGTCTTAATGACAATTAGAAATTCAGAATAGTTCCCGGTGGTCAACAAAAAGCTTTTTGGCTGTCAGCACAAAATGCTCTCGATTGCAAAACATGCATGAAAGGTACATTTGACAAGACTATTTGTGTAACTTCAACCTGGCCTCCAGATAAATGTCCCCACAGGTAACGCGTCTGATTAGGATCTGCAGCTGGTAATTATTCATGTACAGATTAATGACATAAGAGCTTTACAAAGTTGTAAATGAAGTAGGTGAAAGAATTAGCAAACTTGTTTATTAGGTTTTTGAAACTTTCTTTTATGTATAAAAGTTTTGAGAAAGTACTGTAGAGACAAAGTGGAGCCGAACTTGCACTTCATCATCTTGGGACTGCATTGTTTATGTGTCTATGTGATAACTTTCTCAAGTTTAGAAAACCCACTTTCACATACTGTACAATGTGTTTTGCCCTCCTCCATCTTGTACAAACAGTTTCACTTGTGCTTCCCCGTTTAATAGTTGGTTTACAAGGCCTGATTTTGAGGAAGATTATAGGGGACAAATGTTCCTACCAAAGCTCGTTAACAATAATCTCCCCATGTAAAGGTGCATCCAATCATCTAATGAACAAGCAAAACGCCCGTTCATCGGGTAAAACATTTGATCATGCAGGCATAACATGCAAGACCGTTTGTATTTTGCAGTCCACAAAACGCATATCCACAATCAAAAAAACAGATGAAGTCCATGTGACGTCTGTGTTGCATCTGTTTATTTTTTGTGGACTCATTATAACAATGACCACTATTGTCCCTTTTTGTGGACTGGACATTGACTGGACATTGTTACAATAGGTACGCAAAAAAAAGAGTTGTAAACCATGTCTGACTGCACGACAGCATCACTTCATATATGTCAAATGTTGGTGACAGATCCCTTTTAGACATAGAAATAGTTTCTGGCCTGTTGGCCTGTGCTGATACACTTGTTTCCTACTCTATTGATCTAAATGTAGGATGTCTTGGGGGTTGTAATTCTGCCGTTATGGACAGTATCCTTAACAGCAACTTCTTTCCCTCACATCCCACTGTGTTCTTGTTAGATCCTCCTTATTAACAATATGAAAACTCTCATACTTCTAAAGATTTCTTTCATGACCGCAGGTTGGGCATCCCTTATCTATGTGATGTAACTGCAGACTTCTCTATTGTTGTAGCCTCCTCCCTATCCTATTAAAAAAAATCACTATTAGAGAACTCAGCAATTAACCAGACTTGACAGCACCTAAAAAGAGTCTCTCTGGTTCTTGAGGCCCAATCATGTCTGCATATTACATGGACAGCTAAGTGATTTCAATAGGAACTGTGTAATGCTTTGTTCAGAGGCAGACTGGGAATTTAAAGTGGCCCTGGGGGAAAAAAGGACCCATGTTGTTGGAGGGTCCAAATTGATAGAAGGTAGGGAAACACAAATAAACGGGATCAGCAATACCATAGCACAAAATACCATCCTAGCAGAACCAAATACAACAGTGCAGTACAATATATTGCCATATCCCTCTGTGGTAACCATCAATAGCTAAAACGTTCTGTCCTCCTTCTCCAGTTACCTTTGATTAAGATATGAAACATGGGGCTTAAGAGGTGAGATGCTGGCCACAACAGTTGAATTCAAGAGGGCATTTGCTTTCTGGGTGGAGGGCTTGGGTGGCCCCATGGGGCATTTGTCTGCCTGTAAATTTATGTACCCCTGGCTTAATTTGCTCTTGTTTTTGTTATAGGAATAGATAACATTTTCTGCCAGGTATTTCCACAAATCACAGCTGATTTCAAGCAATCCTGGGGATTCTTTGCAATCAGCTTATTCTTGGGAATCCTTATTGTGAAAAAAAAAGTATTGTCAAATGCAGAAAATCCCTTCAATATACTGTAATAGATTGTAAAATCTCTAATGATTTATTTTGCTCACTTATATAATACTGACAGATATTTTCATCACTTGATGTCCTCAAAGGGTCTCACAATCTAAGTTCCCTATTAGGTATGTCTTTAGAGTGTGCTAGGAAACCAGAGTACCTCAAGGAGGCCCACACAAACATACTACTCCATGCAAATGTCCTCGGTTGGATTCAAACCTAGGACCCCAGTGCTAACCCCTGAGCCACCATGCTGCCCATCTGCTTCATAGAAGGGCCTACAGCTAATCATTCATGTTCATCTTTATCGTTCCTATACATTTCATTAGCAGGAAGACATTCAGTCATACTATTCTACTTTTCCGAATTGAATGTATAGCCCTCTCCCCATCCAGGGAGACATTGATGAGGCGTTAGTAGAACTTCAAGGTCACTTCTCCTTTGATACTATTTGGGCTATTTTTGTTCCCTTTCTACTATTTCAGTTAAAGAACTCTTGATGCAGACAAACCCTAGTCTACCTTTCATGTATAATCGCTTCACATATTTTAACTGATTTTTATCTACTGCATTGTCTTGGTTCATTCTTTCATCTCAAATACTATATATTGACTTCAAACAATATCTCTTTGTTTTATCTATGTATCATCTTTTTTTTAATAGCTGCTTGTAGGAGACTGTTAATAGAAACTGTAAATCCATGGAAGGATTGGTGACAAAATAGGAGAATATTAAATTCACTGCCTCAACCTTTATGTACTAGAAAAAAGTGCTGGGGCTTATCAAATCTAATGAAATTGTTGTTTTAAAGAATTAATTCCTCTCTTAAAGGGGTTTTGCCATCGATGAATATACAAAATGAAAATTAAATCTATTTCTGGCAAATGTAAAATGAGCCCTGTTCCTCACATGGATCCAGAGCTCTTCCTAGTTATTACTCCAATTGCACTACTAGACTTAGTTCAAGCTGGTAGCTCAGGGGGGTGTCCTTTCTCCTTCTTCTCTCCGCCATCACAGTTCAGGGTGTGTGTACTTTCTGCAGCAGCTCTCTCTCTCTGTCACAGCTCAGGTGGCATGTCCTTTCTGTTGCAGTTCTCTCCCTGTAACTATCACATCTGGAGGCAGTTATTTAATGGAAATGAGCATATGCGTCCACCTCAGCGATGTTACTGAGGTGGACAAAGAAATAAAGAGTAAACAGCAGGTGGCTCTATATAGAAAGATTTTATTGAATAACTCATTGCCTATGCAAAAATTTTGATTACATGCAACTGGTTTTTCAACCTGGTTTGAAAAATATAGAAAATGTTTAGTGGGACAACTCCTTTAAAATTCCTGCAATTTTTCCAGCTGTCTCTCAGTTTCTTTATTAGAAATTTGTTCAAACCTCCAGTATGGATAGTACTACTGGTCACCCATCCCATTCATGAAGCACACTTGAGATTTGCACATGCCAGATTTCTGCAAATTAAGATAATTTCCACATATCTGATTCAGGTTGTTTCAGTGGTTATCTGAATCTTGCTGTTTCAGACAAATGTGACAGCTATTTTCTGTAACAAATTTGCCCCATGTGAATATAACCTTATACAACTTAGGGCTTGTTCACATCAACGTTAGGGATTCCGTTAAGACGGAAATCAAAACGGAAGCCTTTAGAGGCTTTCCATTTTGATCAGTCATAATAGAAGTATATAGGCAAGCATAACGGATCCGTCTGGTTTCCGTTATGCTGGACGGAAAACAAAGTTCGGTCACTTGGCACTCCCTGGCACCTGCGTAGCCTCTGATACCCACACGGCCAATATCCTCCTTCTTGACTGGCTGTCAGGATGACTGCAAGGCACCATGGGCAAGCCCGTGTGCTCTTGTGACCCTCCATCTTCTTCTATCCTGCCCTGTTTCCCTCACTAGTGTACATAATTTGAATTGTAAAATTGTAAAATTCTGAATCAAATTGCCAAAGCTTCAGATTCTTTTTCTAAAATTCACAACAAATCTGATTTGTTTAAAATCGATTCACTCATGTCTAGTCAAAATGGAATAAATGAACATTATAACTTGAAGAAGCATTGTATTATCTATCAGGCTCCACTTTGGGAGGTTAATTTGCTTTCTAAAAGTAGCTAATTATTTTTGGTAATTAAAAATTCAGATGTTCTGTGCTGTACTCTAACAGTGAAATGGGTTATTTTACTGTATTAAACCATATTGGATTTAGTAATCTATACTATTTTACATAACTGCCCCCTTTAATCAATACCCAGCATAACTTTCTACTAGAAGTTATGAAGGAATTGCCAGCAGTCTGCAGTAAGGGTACAGTGGGGTGGTAAAAAGTTGGGGGGTTGTACATGCAGTCTGAAAATGGCAGAACTGATTGGATAGAGTGAGACTGTGCAGGTACACACCCCAACTGGTTACCTGCCCTCTGTACCCTTACTGCAAACTGCTTGCAATTCATTCATAACTTCTAGTAGAAATAATAAAGGAAGGACACATCATAGAGACATAAGAATAGATGATCCAAAATAGTTATTACATGGGGAAAGCATGAAGATATTAAGACAGGAATGTCCGGAGAGGTGACAAGTTCTTTTTAATAAATGACAATTACTGTAGTGAATGTCACATAGTTCAGTTATCGGTTATCTAAGTTATTTATTTGTTTTTTATGTTTATACACAAAATGTATAAACTAAACAGAACAGATTACAAATAATACAATGTTGATTTGTTTCTAACCTGTAATGTATTGTAGTTCCTCAGGACAAGGCAGCAGAAGTAGAGTCCTCCTTATCTACCATGTCAGGACTTCCTAATCTGCCAGTATGGAGACTGATATTACTGAAAGCTTTTTTTGACCTGACAGGTCTCATTGGACACAATAATTTGTAGAATAGAGTTCATTGAAGCAACCCATCTTCTGCATTGCAACAATTTTGCAGTAATGTAGCGCAAGCTTTTGAAGGCAATAATTGATCTTATTTAATGAAATCTAACAACATTTAGCCTAATGTTAAATGTTCATTTTATGAATTATTTATAAGTTAATTAAATTATGTTTCCTCCCCGTGTGCAGTATTGTAATGTTTATTTCAGTTGTTTTCTGCAGTAGTCAATTCCTTTTTGTAAGGATGCTTTAACAGAAGCTGAATGTTCTGTCTCTTTAATCCCCAGCGAGCAGCTATAATGTGCAGTGGGAACGAGTAGCGAGTGTTCAATTTACCTGCAGCACTCCCACAGGAGAAAATACATATTACTATGAATTCAAATCAATGCACTTAGAGATGAGCAAAGTTTTGTAAAATTTGATTCGGCTGCTTTGCCAAATTTTACAAAGCAATCTGTTTGTGAAGAATTACTTTGTTACAAAGCACATTTCTTTGTAAGTAGTGGGTGCAATGACATGGAGCAGCGATTGTGCCGCCACCCAGTCATTGTACCCCTCATATGCCGTGTTCATATTTGATCGCGGCATCTGATAGGAATGATTCGGTGTAAAATTTAAAAAACACCCATAAATAATACTTACTTGATCCATTTGCACTTGACAGGCCGACCGCTATCATCTTGCTTGAAGGTCTCGCATGAATTCTCGTGCGACCTGAGATGACGTCATCACGCCGGCCAACTTGGTGATGTCATACGTCACTGCGCACAGGATTTCGGCGAAGATCTTCAAGCAAGACAGCAACGGCCATCGTGAGCAAATGGATCATGTTTTTTTGTTTTGTTTTGTTTACAGGTTAAATTGATTCGCTACCACGAAGCAGGAGGAGATTCTGCTTCGCAGCAAATCAAATTTAGCCCGAAATTCATATCAAAGTCCAATTTGCTCATCACTAAATGTACTGTTTGTAATGCATAGATGCAGAGGGTCTTCCAGATAGAGGGACACTATTTAAAGCCATTGTTCGGTTTCTTAAAGAAGACAATTAGCTTAGTCACAGTAGCATATGTAGGTTGTCAACCACCAAATGCTGTCCATCCCTTTTCAGTTATGCAGGGGAGTCCTCTCCTGTATAACAGAGACTGGACGGATCTGTTACGCAGGCCATAGACTTCTATTATGACAGAATGAATAGCATAATGCCTCTAAAGGCATTCCATTATGCATTCTGTCATATAATTGCGTTATGGTCCGTGGTAACGGAATCCATAACGCAATTCTGCTTTTACCACTAAATGAAGTGTGAACTAATTTCAAAATATGAAATTCACTCATCTCTAATCAGCACTGATTGGACAGTGTCAGAGTATAAATGGAAATTCTCCATTGCCAAGGGGTATGGTAACGTCCAGCAGTTAATTCAGTCATACATTTCCAGGAGGAATAAAAGAGAAATAACACAAGAATTGTGATAAAAGATGCTCAGAAATTATTTTGTGGCACTCAAGTATTAAACCAAACCCTGGTCCTAGTTAGCATTTCATTATTTAGAAAGACTTGTGAAACATATGCAATTATTTCTATTTTTTGTGACTCATCTGCACAGTACGGACACAGTTCAAAGATGGACCATTCTTATACATAAAGAAGATATGATTTACTAATTACAATAGGAATCTAATCTTTTGGTAAACCGCTTATGTATCCACCTGTAGATGTCTTTTACGAGATGTGTATTTCAGCTTTTAATTAAACTCGGTTGCGCAGCAACTCAGAAAAGCAATAGCCTCTTATAACCAATAATGTATCGCAACACGTTGGTGTTTCCAAGCAACCACACAGCATAGGAATAGTCAAGAAAAGGTAAGGGCAAAAGGGCGCAAATCAATTATGAGTAAACCATTTTGCCATGAAAGCTTGAAATATTTAGATATCTCTCTGCGTTAGTTGTGACCTAATAGCAGTTTATTCCTTTTTTTTTTTTTTAATAACAGGCTGACAATGGAAAAGCTGGACTAGCTCGAGACACAACTAATAATAAAAGAAGCATGAAAAAAGACATCATAACACTAGGAAATATGAAATTGTGCAACAGCTACAGACATATAAGTGCCTTGTAATAAAGAGTCCACAACTTAAATATTCATAAATCAATATTATGTCATGCTAATACAGTGTCTGGAATATGTGTAGTGAGAATTCCTGATGTCTACGTGAAATATGTCTATTGGTTTCGCTTAACCTGACAATAGACAAAATATTGGCTTAAATATAAGATACATGAATGAAAACTCCTCCAAGAATGTACACGAAATTATGCCAAAATATGTTTGGTCTGAAAAATTCTTAAAGCTTAGGCAGAACTTCTGAGGGTCTTTCAGCAGACATCTCATGTGGCTGAAACTGTGGGTGGAAGCAAAATTATTTGCTCCCCTTTGTCGGGTCCTGGCTCCTTTACTCCACTGATGCCTTTGCAATGCTCTGGTCCCCTTCTGTCAACATCTAGTTTAATGCTAGTGCAGTCAATGACTGGTTGCAATGGTGAGGTGTCCTCATTGCATCATGTAGGTTGGTCAAGTGAAGCAAGGGTGGCAGGTCACCGCTTTGGACAGTCATTGGCTACAGTGGCAGCCAGATGTTGACAGTTAGGGAAGCAAAGGAGTTGGGACTCAAATGGAGGGGAGTTGGGGAATACTGAAAGACCCCAAGAAGATAAACAAGGTTCATGGGCCACATTGCAAAATCTTTAACAGGATCCCTCCTCAACAAACCGCTGTTTGGACATTGTCATTACTCAAGCTATGGTGAAACTATTGCTTCTGCACCCATTAAAGATACTTCCTTGTGTAAAAAAATTAAAGCCAACATCTTTATATCTTCATTAAGATTTTTGTAAAGTTGTCCTTCTGCTTTAGATGTGTTTCTTTTCTTTTTTTTTTTTTATTTTTAAAGAGTGCTTCTCCTATGTGGAAGCTATCAGCGGGTAGAATAAGGGCTGACATACAGTATCTCATTTATTTATTTAGGTACATATTTGTTTACTATTTATTTTCCAACCAATTGTCTACATAATACAAGAAGCTCCTTAATACATCTCCAAGTTGCATAATAGCAGTATGTATTGGATACAGATGAGTAAATTGATTCTACACAAATCAAATTTGATACAAATTCCCCAAAACAAACTTTTTTGAATTGTCCACAAATCACTCAAAATGGTGTCTACCAATTTATAGATCAGAAAAAAGAGGAGGCATCTGCTCTCAAAAAGGGATATTGTTTGCGCTGTTTTTAATTGGAAACAAATTAAAGATAAATAAATAACCAGTTCAGCCATAGCCATATATGTTGCTGGCACTTTGACATTACTAACCCTACTTTCACATTGGTGGCAGCCTTCTCCAGCAGTCTTTTCCAGTGGTGGAACAGCCTGCCCGATCTGTGCTTCTGCTAGTTCACTGTGCCACCAGAAGTCCGCTCCGGCCCCATTCACTATAATGGGGGCAGGCCGGAGGTCCAGCCACAGCAGGCAAACATGCAGAGAGGAAGCCGGAATAAAACTACGATCCAAATTTCAGGATAGATTTGATTTGTTGCGAAGCCAAATTTCCTTGTGCTTCAAAGTAGTGAATCGATTTAACCTGAAATAGTTTAAAAAACAAAAATAAATTATACTTAACTGATCCACTTGCTCACGACAGGCCAGCTGCCGCCATCTTGATTGAAGATCTTGCTCGAAATCGGCTGGTGTGATGACGTCATCTTGAGCTACACGAGATTTGGCTCCAGATCTTCAAGCAAGATGGTGGCAACAGGCCAGTCACAAGCCTGAACGGATCAGGTAAGTGTGATTTTTATTTTTATTTTTTTAATTTTCCACCTGATTATTGTTATCAGATGCCACAATCATGTATTAACTCAGCATCTGAGAGATACAATGATGTGGGGGGGGGGGGGGTTGGCACAATCATCACTCCCTGTCATTGCACCTACTACTTACAATGAAATGCTCTTCATGATGAAATAATTTGTCACAAAACTCATTTTTCTTTGTAGAATTTGTTGAAGCTGCCAAATCGAATTTTCAAATACTTCACTCATCTCTAATGGTCACCACACAGCAAATTACCTAAGGTGGTGGTGGTAAGAAGGCAAACTGAGTGAAGCCGCTTTCACATCAGGATATTGTAACACACTATTGTCTGTCAAAACCAACTTGTTGACAGTTTCCTTCTTGAAAGTTATGTTTACACAGTACACAAAGTAAAAACAGAAGAAAAATCAGCACAGTCATCACAGAGGTCTGTCTGGAAGAAAGGAAGTAAGAGCCAGCTATTGTTCGGACCGATAACTCTTGTAACCTAAAACAGCAGCATGTACCGAGTTTATGTGTCACCCGAAGAAAGCACATCTTCTGATAAATTATGTGGGAAAGAGGATAAATTACAATACTGTGTTACTAATCCATACACAAATGGCCATCTGCTGGGTGTAATTCAGGTTATTGCGTGGACAAAAGATTTGATGAAATCGCCACTATCTTCATTAACAGACCAGCAGGCTGATTATTTATCTAGCGCTAAGAGAAAATGTAGCTAATGTCAGTCATTAACCGCCATACTCATCTGTTTCAAGCCCATTAGTAAAGTACAACTTATTAAGCTGCAGACGTAAAAACCCAGCAGACTTAATTAGAAACATCCATTCCACTGTAGATGCACACAGGGCATTAGTAGGAAGCTTCTCAGACTATATTGGGCTCACTTTTTTTGGATGGCCGTTAAAGGAGAAAATGAATACCAAACAGAAAGGGTATCAAACCACATTAAAATAAAAAAAAAAAAAAATCACTCCAGGAAAATCTAATGTTCTGTTTCATGCCTAGTGCAGGGCTTTTGTGTGGGGGAACAGATTTATTAATAATGTCCTAAACTTAGGCAGAGTAAAACTAGATGAGACATGCTCGAACTGCACCCAATTAATTTCAGTGGCACATAGTTTATACTCTACATTTGGTGCTTCTTCCTAGACATGTTAGAAACTTTTCTCATCCTTGCCACCTCTTGGATGGCTTAATTTCACACCAATATTTTGCACAAAAATAATGTAGGACACCATATATAAATTTGTCTCCACCATATATGGCCTTTGGTTACCTTGATGATTTGCCATTTGCAAGCTTTTTGTCTACTTTTGAACTTTGAATTTTGAATTGGTAGGAGTAAAGTAGGACCCATAAGAATCAAGTTTGTAGGGCAGTATTTTTTGGGGTCGGTGCTGTACCAGTGGCCAAAGTAGTGAGGACGAGTTCACATGACAAACCAATAAGATAATGGCGGCATGTAAAGAAAACTAATACATGATGTATTCTGAGGATTGGGAAGAGGCTAAAACCTTAAAGGAAATCTGTCACATGATTTTAGTGTTTCAAACTATAACTACTGCCATGTTCAATAAAGTACCTTGAGTCTAGGTGTAGTCTTCAATCTTTCTTTTCAGCTTTCGTTTTCATTTTATTTGACATTTTCTGATATGTACATTTTCTATGAAGGAGCCCAGAGGGGCGTTAGGGAGCCCAGTAACGCCCCCCTCCTGTGCCCAGCCCGCCTTCTTCATGCTCCAAAACACGCCTCATCAGGGACAGAGTAACGGCCCATATTAGCATTGTTGGCCGCTGCCCCCCTCAACTACGTCATGGAAGCTCTGGAAACCACTCCCAGAGCTGCCTGCTTCTCCCGGCCGAAATCTAGCGCAGACGCAGTATCGCTTGCTGCCTGCGCGATAGTAGTACTCCACAGGCAACTGGCCGGGGAAGCAGGCAGCTCTGGGAGTGGTTTCCAGAGCTGCCGTGATGTAGTTGAGGGGAGCGGCGGCCAACAATGCTAATATGGGCCGTTACTCCGTCCCTGATGAGGTGTGTTTTGGAACATGAAGAAGGCCGGCTGGACACAGGAGGGGGGCGTTACTGGGCTCCTTCATTGAAAATTTACATATCAGAAAAAGTCAAATAAAACAATAACGAATGCTGAAAAGAAAGATTGAAGACTACACCTAGACTCAAGGTACTTTATTGAACATCGCAGTTATAGTTTAAAACACTAAAACCATGTGACAGATTTCCTTTAATAAATATTAATAAGCAGCCATATATTTTCTACCATTCTAAAATTAACTTTTAACCCCTAAAACACTGTATACTTTAAAGTCATATTCCAGTTTTATTTATTTGTTAAATGGGAAATCCTAACATTTTCTAACTTATATGCATTTACAATTCTGCATACATACCTTTCTTATATCAGGCAGTTGGGCCCTATATGCAGTAGAATAGTATAGTCCATGTATTAATCCTGTGTAATGTATCCATGACCTAACTGAAACATGGCATCAGTCATGTGACACCCTACACATTATATGATCCATGACATTCATTATGCAACAGTTCTACATGACAAACATATGCTGAGTTAGCACACAAGGCACGATCATGTAATATGTAAAATAGGACTAGTGTTGGAATCATGATTTTTATATTGTTATTACAGTAACTACATTTATGTTAGAGATGAGCGAATCTATTCGCCGCTTCGTAGATTCGTATCGAATCTTGGGATATTTCAGCTGCGAAGCGAATCCGAATATTATGTGATTCGCTTCGCTTTTGTACGCTTTCGCTACGTAGTGTGTCCTATAAATTATACGCTATTCTATGTATAATTTAGTTACTCTATACGCTGTCGCGTACGAATTCAATTCAGCGATGCACACTTTTCCCTGGTAGTTACTCTATACGCTGTTGCGTACGAATTCAATTCAGCGATGCAGACTCCTCCCTGGTAGTTCCGCCACTTTCTCTAGCGCGGGAGGATGACGAGGCAACTCAGGAAATTAAGTTTCGCATTCGTGCGCCTCATCCCTTTTTCCCCCTTTTCAGGTTATTTGGGGAGCCCCTTGAAAGAGGGTTTTTTAAGGAACCTTTGCTGCTTTTTTTCTTACCCATTTGGATTACAATTCTACCTATTTGGATTACAAATTGCAACTGAGTTTGGGACTCTGCTCCAGTTCTATGACAAGCGTCAGAAGAAAAGAGACTTAAACGTGTCCGTGAGCACACTAGGTAGGTGATATTTAAAATTTTTATATTATACCTATAATAATGTATTTGCACTTTACCATATATATGTCTCGAATATTTGCTCTGCCTCTGAGGAGTGCACGCCATGGCCTCTCCTCGTACGTGCCTGCGTATTACGTAATCGCTTAGACAATAGTACGCTGAGATTCGTAAGCTATTTGTACGCTCATACGTACGTCTTCTAAGAAGTTGTGTACATTTTGTAAATGAACGTTCGTTATTAGTGAGCGAATGTTCGCTAATAGTGCATAATAACGTATATTTTGTACGCAAATACAACAAATCTATTAGTCGAATATACAAATTTTAGGAAAAGTTTGGCGAATAATTTTTTGAATGATTCGCTCATCTCTAATTTATGTGTGTATTTACATGGCTGCCTGTCTCTAGGTTATGTTGTAAAATGACTGCCTGTCTCTAGGTGACGTTGTCATGTTGTTAATAAAGTTTAGTGTTTAAAAAAACAAACACACACACATCTATATCTACAGAGACACTTACAGGTTTTTTGAGATGCTGATCCAGGTAGTAATACTGTGTGTACTGTAGGTTCTGCTCCTCAATACACCACTATTAACCTGTTAGATACCTGGGCACTTAAAGGGGTTGTGCCGCCCATTTGTATTGATGACCTATGCTCACCCTATACCCTCACTGATCAGTTGTATAAAGAGGAGGCGGTGCTCCATGAGAGCACTGCTTCCTCTTCATTACACTGCCTATCGTCTTGGAAGTGCAGTGTAATTACAAGTACTTTCTCCATTCGCTTGAATAGAGTGAATACTTGCAATTACACTATTTCACTGCTACATGGGAGACAATGTGTAGTGTAATGAAGAGGAAGCAGTGCTTTCACGGAGGGCTGCCTCCTCTTCAAACAGCAGATTGGTGGGGGTGCCATGTGTCGGACCTCCACCGATCAGGTATTGATGACCTATACTGAGTTATCAATATTAACAGGCCACACAACCCCTTTAACTGAAAGCCAAGTCACATGATACGTGTGAGGGTCACATGAAGGTTTACATGACTGACGCCATGTTTAGTGCTTCCCAGCGCTCCTATGGCTTCTAATTAGAGGGCTGGCTAAAATGCGCCATACCTTTTTTTCTTTAATGAAAGGCTACTGCATGGATATAATAAAGGTCTGCAAACAAAACTTTACATAAATGCATATTAGAAAAGTGTTCAATATCCTATTCTTTAAATATATATATATATATATATATATATATATATATATATATATATATATATATAATCATTAACACAGGAATACCTCTTTAATAGATATTTCACATTGTCCCATCCGCCGCATAATGTATAGCTGCATAACAGCTTCCACAACTTACATCTGAAATAATACGGAAAAACTTCATCAGAAATAATATTTTGTTACTCTATTACCGTTTATCTTAATCATATTACACGCCTGTTTTTTTTCCAAATATTTTCCCTTAAGCTTTAATATCAAATGGACAATCATGTAAAATCATTGCTTTTAACAAGCCCAACAGAGGGGGAATATGTGCCTCACAGATGGTGTAAGGAAATAGAAAATGTTTCTGCATATGTTATGCAAATGAAATAGGGAGCTATGCATAGAGTGAATTATGAGAATGAATGTGTGCCTAGTGAGCGCAGATTGAGTTTTGAAGGAGTGTATGTGGGCTGCTCGAAGATTAACGAGAGGTGTGAAATTTCACTCTGCAGAAGGCGCAGTAAAGGAAGAAAAAGTTGAATTCTTGTACGCTCAGGACAGATAGCTCTTAAATTCACTGTACACAATCTGCCTGAGGGTAAAAATGTCAGTGAATGTCAAACAGCTAAACTGTGCATGAAAGGCTGTCATCCCATGGTTCTTCAGCCTGCCTTATAGGAAAATCAGATTTTTCTTTACACATTTAACAGAGACACATTTCACTCTTATTACCCACCTTAAGGGTTTTATGACACAATGTACCCGAAGGATTGGTCAACATGACCAAAGTGATTCACGTTCAGAAGAACAACATATGACTGGAAATAATATTGGCCAAAGAGGATATAGGCACAGCACGCTTAATGTTCAATCTAATAAAATATATTCTTCTATGTCCATACAAATCAAACTTACAAGGGTAAGCGCAACATGTTGTAGTTTTTGTCCGTCAGCCTCTCGGCATGTTTGCCGTGCTACGGCCGGACCTCTGGCCTGTCCCATTATAGTGAATAGGGGAAGAGCGGACTTCCGGCAGCATGGTGGACTTGCTGTAGCACAAATCCGGCAGGCTGTTCCCCCACCGAAACAGCCTGCCGGAAAACAGGAACAGATTTATTAATAATGTCCTAAACTTAGGCAGAGTAAAACTAGATGAGACATGCTCGAACTGCACCCAATTAATTTCAGTGGCACATAGTTTATACTCTACATTTGGTGCTTCTTCCTAGACATGTTAGAAACATGTTGTAGTTTTTGTCCGTCCGCCTCTCGGCATGTTTGCCGTGCTACGGCCGGACCTCTGGCCTGTCCCATTATAGTGAATAGGGGAAGAGCGGACTTCCGGCAGCATGGTGGACTTGCTGTAGCACAAATCCGGCAGGCTGTTCCCCCACCGAAACAGCCTGCCGGAAAAGGCTACCGCAAGTGTGAATGTAGCCTTAAATCACCTACTGTATCCATTTCCCATACCTTGTTGATTGTAACCCCTAACTGATAGGGTCCTCTCTCCTTCTGTACCAGTTTGTAACTCGTTTTGTTCTTGCTTAGTGCAATTGTCTGTATTATGTATGTGCACCCCTTATTTTATGTACAGTGCCATGGAATGAATGGTGTAATAATAATAATAATAATAATAATAATAATAATAATAATAATAATATCCTTACCCATAGAACAGGCTGGACTGAGCTTATGTGATACCTTGCCTGAGAAAGTATCGAACCAGACCCCCCTGACCTTTCATCGCTTGTATCAGTTATTATGGAATTTCCCATGTAATCCTCAAAGCGTTCTCCTTTCCAACATCACAAATTATCAATTGTCAATATTTCCTTCCAGCGAGAACAGCCTGAACTTTCCATACTATAGCAGCTTGCAGTCTTTACACTTGCGGCGCTTCTTTACCATAGGGAGGTTATTTTAGTAGCAGAGATGGAAAATCCCCAGTGTATTAATAATTATAGAAAAAAACTATTTAAGCTAGCAAATGATATTTTTCTACAAACTTTTACATTTTTTTCTGCTGATACCTTGCCGCCATCTGTGACGCATCCCAGTCAGTTAAAAATAATGAATCATCACATATGTTGACTATATTATATAGGAGCTGCCATCCCCAAAAGACTGATTTACAGCTACATTAGACTTTTTTCACCATGAATAACAAGCATAGAAGACTTCCTGAGGAAAAGATATTTCAGAAGAAAAGCTTTTGAAGCCTCAGTGACTTTCTCCCTGTTATCAGCTTATTAAGTGCTACGTATAAGGTTTGATTTAATGGATATTTTCTATAAATAATGTCTAAAAGTGCTATCCCCATGTTATGTTAAGGCATATCATTAGGATATGCCACAGTGGTGGTGATCTGACCTCTGCAACCCTCTGATCCCGAGAATTAATTTGCAGAGCTTTAGTTTCTTTTTTCCCTGCACAGCAGTGCTTCTGTCCATATGCTTTGCATACAGAATCTCAGAAAAATGGTTGCTTGTTTCTTATCTGACATCATGGAGGTTTATGGAATGTGGTTTCTCAAGGAGGTGTTATATAGCGGTGTACTACACTCAATAACAGCTTAAAGGAAGGTGTGATCTGAAAATGGCCTATGGTTTAAATCAATTGTTTATGTTAAAGCCAGGGTATTTTTTCTAGTATGTTTTCTATTATAGTACCTTCATCTATTTGTGTACCATCAGCTGAACATTATCATGACAGGAAATCAACCTACAGTTACAGACAATGGTTGTTCAACTACTGTGCCAACTAACCAGTTAAATGCCGGGCTAGACATCCCTCGTTTTTCACCATTTAACCCTTGTACAGTGATCTGGTCTTTGCTGAAAGGGAGACACCAGGCATCTACATAGAACAGTCCCGGGGGAAGTTGGCAGCTGACACACTAGGTCAGAACTACCACTGCAAGGCCCAAGAGGCCCATACAAGATCATACACAGAACCAGGCAAGGACTGAGAGGCAGAACACAATTGAATGCAAGGCAAAACACAGACAGAACCAGACTATTGACAGGCAGAGAACATGCAAATATACAGATCAGACTTAGACTTCAGGACACAGTTCAGACATATACAGAAACTGAGCAATATGGAAGAGGTACAGAACTCCAAGGAACAGTTGAGACAAAGAAGTTCCAGATATGAAAACTTGGCAAGGCAAAAAATACTCAAGAATATGGCAAACAGAACTAAAACAGAATTCAGATACTTATGTACAGGCAAAATACATGGAACAGACTCAGGAGCATGACCACCAGAACTAGGATATAATTCAGACCACAAACCAGCAAACAAACAGATCATAAACAGACACAGATAGACACAGACAGAACATGCAAAGACCCAACAGCCAGGGCAGGGGCGTAACTAAAGGCTCATGGGCCCTGGTGCAACAGTTCAGCTTGGGCCCCCCCCAACCTGGCGCTGGTGCACCAAGGCAAATATTGACACGCCCACCATCCCAAATTCTCAACCTAACCCCTTCTCTCTAGTCCTACTGTTAAAGGGGTTGTCCTCTTTTTACTACTGATCATCTGTCCTCAGGATAGGTAATAAATATCAGATCGGCTGGGGTCCTCCAGCACCCAGACGATCAGCTGTTTAAAGAGAGGGCATTGCTCATATGAGAGCAGCTTTCTCTGCTCTGTTCACTTGCTCTCTGTAGCATTTGCAGTGATGGGCAGTAAACAGAGCAGAGAAGGCAGTGCTCGTACAAAAAAAAAATCACAGAGGAGGCAAACGCATCATGTGGAGGGGGCGCGGAGGAAACAAAACCTACCGTGTGGAGGGGGCACAGAGGAGGCAAAACTCGTCCTGTGGAGGGGGCGCAGAGGAGACAAAACCCATCGTGTAGGGGGGAAAAAGAGGAGGCAAAACACATTGTGTGGAGAGGGCAAAGAGGAGGCAAAACGCACCGTGTGCAGGGGCAAAGAGGAGGCCAAATGCACCGTGTGGAGGGGGCACAGAGGGGACAAAACCCACCGTGTGGAGGGGGAGCCAGAGGAGACAAAACCCACCGTGTGGAGGGGGCGCAGAGGAGACAAAACCCACCGTGTGGAGGGGGCAAAGAGGAGGCAAAGTGCACTGTGTGGAGGGGGCACAGAGGAGACAAAACCCACCGTGTGGAGGGGAAGCAGAGGAGACAAAACCCACCGTGTCGAGGAGGCACAGAGGAGGCAAAACGCACCATGTGGAGGGGGCACAGAGGAGGCAAAACGCACCATGTGGAGAGGGCACAGAGGAGGCAAAATCCACAGTGTGGAGGGAACACTAAGAAGTTAAAAATACCTTGCAAGGTGATGTATGATGAGTATTGTAACTGTAGTTGACTTTATAAGAGCTTTCAGCAGCTCTTAAACCCCTTATATTCTCCACTGAAAACTACATAAAAATACAGCCTCCAGACCCCTCACCAGAAATCATTGACCACTGCAGACCTGCCTGCACTCTCTCTGCTCTGGACGAAGCAGTGCTGCTCTTACTGTGCTTCTCCTCACTGCTTTTTTTCTCTATCTGGCACAGTCTGTAAGGGGAGGGAAGAAGAGGTCACATGATCAAATGACGTCACAACCTCAAAGAAGCTAATACATTCTAGGCTTTACCGCAGGAGCAGGGGTAAGTACAGTACAGTGCTGGCAGCACTTCTCTCCCCCTCCTCCTGCATACTAGCGAGTGCTTCCATTATGGAAGCGCTCACAAGTATTCCCTTTATAAGATGCACTGCATCTTATAAAGGGAAAACTAGAGCACCACTGGCATGGGGGGCCCTCTGGCTTAGGGGCCCGGTCGCAAGTGCAACCGCTCCGACCCCTATAGTTACACCAGTGCGCCAGGAACAGGACACACACCTCAGGAAATCTATAGCAAAGTAACAACTCACAAAATAAATAGCAGACTTAAACGCATCAGTCAAACAGATACACAAAGAAAACCAAGAAACATTACCTTACACAATACTGAACAGAGGAGAGATACATAGCACAATGGCACAAATTCACACACACTGTTAACTGAGGCCAGGACACAACAAGAACTGCCAAATTCAAACCCACAAGAAGCACCTAAGCCCTCAATACAATGGCACTAGTGAAACACCATCACAACATCTATATAGAATGGAATGGAATTTTTTAATTCACTAGACTTAAATGGAGATCTTTAAACTGTGAAGAAATTAAAACTATATATATTGAAAGTTGCCTAACTTTAATAATAGAAAAAAGGGGGTTTTAGGTTCTGAAAGGCCATTTTCGCGAGGATGAGTTAAAAATGATCCACACTATGGCTGTAGAATTTTTTTTTATCAACTTTCAGAAAAGAAACATGTTACACACAGTTCATGTTTGACTGTGGTACAGGAAAAAATGTCTGCCCCACTTGTCATATGCATCAATGAAGAGCAGTATGCAGTGATTCCTTTTAAGTGGTCGGTGTGTGTGTGTGTGTGTGTGTGTGTGTAACATAGTAACATAGTAACATAGTTTATAAGGCCGAAAAAAAGACATCTGTCCATCCAGTTCAACCTGTTTTCCTACAAGTTGATCCAGAGGAAGGCAAAAAACCCCTGTGCGGTAGAAGCCAATTTTCCTCACTTTAGGAGAAAAAAAATTCCTTCCCGACTCCAATCAGGCAATCAGAATTACTCCCTGAATCACCAACAACCCATATCTAGTAACTATAACCTGTAATATTATTACCCTCCAGAAATACATCCAGGCCCCTCTTGAACTCTTTGAGTGAACTTACCACCACCACCTCCTCAGGCAGAGAGTTCCATAGTCTCACTGCTCTTACCGTAAAGAATCCTCTTCTATTTTTGTGAACAAACCTTCTTTCCTCCAGGCGCAGAGGATGTCCCCTCGTCATGGTCACTGTGCTTGGGATAAAGAGATCATGGGAGAGATCCCTGTACTGACCCCTGATATATTTATACATAGTTATTAGATCTCCCCTAAGTCGTCTTTTTTCTAAAGTGAATAACCCTAATTTTGATAATCTTTCTGGGTACTGTAGTCCACCCATTCCAGCTATGACTTTAGTTGCCCTCCTCTGAACCCTCTCCAGCTCTGTTATGTCTGCCTTGTTCACAGGAGCCCAGAACTGTACACAGTACTCCATGTGCGGTCTGACTAGTGATTTGTAAAGTGGCAGGACTATGTTCTCATCACGGGCATCTATGCCCCTTTTGATGCAACCCATTATCTTATTGGCCTTGGCAGCAGCTGTCTGACACTGGTTTCTGCAGCTTAGTTTGCTGTTCACTAAAATTCCTAGGTTTTTTTTCCATGTCAGAGTTACCCAATGTTTTACCATTTAGTATGTACTGGTGACTTGCATTATTCCTTCCCATATGCATAACCTTACATTTGTCAGTGTTAAACCTCATCTGCCACTTCTCTGCCCAAGCCTCCAGTCTATCCAGATCCATCTGTAGCAGTATACTGTTTTCTTCTGTGTTAATTACTTTACACAGTTTAGTGTCATCTGCAAAAATTGATATTTTACTGTGAAGCCTTCTACAAGATCATTAATAAATATATTGAAGAGAATAGGGCCCAATACTGACCCCTGTGGTACCCCACTAGTTACAATGACCCAATCTGAGTATGTACCATTAATAACCACCCTCTGTTTTCTATCACTGAGCCATTTACTTACCCACATACAGACATTTTCTCCAAGGCCAAGCATTCTCATTTTATATACTAACCTTTTATGTGGTACAGTGTTAAATGCTTTGGAGAAGTCCAGATATACGACATCCATTGATTCCCTGCGGTCAAGTCTAGAACTTACCTCCTCATAGAAACTGATTAAATTGGTTTGACAAGACCGATCCCTCATGAAGCCATGCTGATATGGAGTTATTTGCTTATTTTCATTGAGGTACTCCAAGATAGCATCTCTTAGAAAACCCTCAAACAGTTTACCCACTACAGATGTTAAACTTACCGGCCTATAGTTCCCGAGCTCTGTTTTTGGACCCTTTTTGAATATTGGCACCACATTTGCTATGCGCCAATCCTGTGGAACACTCCCTGTCAGTATAGAGTCCTTAAATATTAAGTATAAGGGTCTGGCAATGACATTACTTAATTCTCTTAGGATACGTGGGTGTATGCCATCCGGTCCTGGCGATTTGTCTATTTTAATCTTTTTAAGACGCCCCAGTACTTCTTCCTGGGTCAGACAGGACACTTTTAAAGGGGAATTCACTTTTATATTCTGCATTTCATCTGACAGTTTATTTTCCTCAGTGAATACAGTGGAGAAAAAAAATATTTAAGAGTTTTGCTTTCTCCTCATCGCTCTCTGCTACTCCCCCCTCATTTCTCTGTAAGGGGCCGACACCTTCAGATTTACACTTTTTAGTATTTATATAATTGAAGAACATTTTAGGGTTAGTTTTACTCTCTTTAGCAATTAGTCTTTCAGTCTCTAGTTTAGCTGCTTTTATTTGTCTTTTACAAATTCTATTTTTTTCCTTATAGTTTTTCAATGCTTCCTCGCTCCCCTCCTGTTTTAGTGATTTAAATGCTTTCTTTTTGTTATTTATTGCTTTTTTTACAGTTCTATTTATCCACATTGGTTTTTTCTTGTTTCTTATCATTTTATTCCTATATGGTATGTACCTCTCACAATTAGATATTAGGATTCTTTTAAAAATATCCCATTTTGTGGCTGTATTTTTATTTTTCGAGGATTTTGTCCCAGTTAGTTAGACCTACGGCCTCTCTTAGATGGCTAAATTTTGCATTTTTGAAGTTTGGAATTTTTGTTCCTCCCTGAAGAAATGCATTTTTTTAATGACAATTTAAAGGTTATTATTTTATGGTCACTGTTACCCAGGTGTCCCCCGACCTGCACATCTGTTGTTCTGTCAGGTCTATTGGTTAATACTAAGTCCAGTATGGCCGTCCCTCTAGTCGGGTCCTGAACCAGTTGGGAAAGGTAATTGTCTTTGTTTATTGCCAAGAACCTGTTTCCTTTATGAGATATACAGGTTTCAGTTTCCCAGTCTATATCTGGGTAGTTGAAGTCCCCCATAATAACAACCTCATTCTGATTTGCCGCCTCGTCTATTTCATTTAGAAGTCGATTTTCTGTGGCCTCTGATATATTAGGTGGTTTATAATAAACTCCTATTAGTATTTTATTATTGTTTTTGGCTCCATTTATTTCTACCCACAGTGACTCCACATTTTCATGTCCCTCACTTATATCTTCCCGGATTGTGGGCTTTAGACAGGACTTTACATAAAGGCAGACCCCCTCCCCCTCGCCGGTTTTGACGATCCTTTCTAAAAAGATTGTAACCCTGTACATTAACTGCCCAGTCATAGCTATCATCCAGCCATGTCTCAGTTATTCCCACTGAGGGGGGTGGGGGGTGTCTGGTGCCGATATTTATTGAAGAATTTTTTCACAGTGTGGAGAAAATGTTTTGTTGTGAAAAATGTGTTTAAATGGATAGATAAGTTCAAGGAAGGTCGCAGAAGTGTCAGATGATGACAACTAGAGATAAGCGAATTATTGGAAAATTTAATTTGGCCGATCTGCCAAATTTTACAAAAAAATGTGCTTCATAACAAATTCATTTTTCTTTCGCCACAGTCACAAAATAACTGACATAACATTTCAAACCTGAAGAGCAGTGACTGAGGAGATTAAGTAGAAAAATAATGAATTTGTCTTTTCTGAAAATTGATTTAAATAAATTCTACGAAGTGTACATAATTTTTGACTCACCCTCGTGCAGAGAGTCATGACACACAGTACTGGCCAGGTCTAAATCATTCAAGATCCCAAGCTTCCCTGATTTCCTGACATCTTGAGCCTTTCTAGCTCAATCCTGAGACCATAAGAAGACACAAGCCCTCTTTATTTATGCTGATGTCTACAAGGCAATGATCAGAGCTGAAACGTCTCATGACATTACAATTTCCTTGGAAGTGTCTCCTGTTTTGCTTATTTTCAATTGTAGCTAATCTGCATACACCATAAAATAGTCCCTGTCAAGGTGTCCCTGATTCATTTTGTTCTAGATCACTTCATTGCCACTTGTCCTTGAATACTGATGTTTTAGCAATGAAAGAAAACGTCTGACCGACCTTCACACACTCTGATATGCATTGTACATTGGAGCCTCATGCTTCACTTCTATATGAAAGCCAGCACTTGCGTGTAGTCCATGTGACATTACCAAGGGGACACGTGCTTTCATGATAAAATAAGACCACAGTTTAACATACAGTACGCTATATCTGCAAAAGAGGGGCAATTGTCTCAGGGACGTTCCAAGCTGATTCTGACGCTCCACCAAAGATTGCACTGCAAACAGAAGTTGTGCCCTTTAGGGTATGTTCACATGGTGGTTTTTTCCATACAGATTTTGGTGCATTTTTATGCTCTGTAATCTATTTTTTTTTTACATGAAAAACTACTATGTGAGCATATCCCAACAAAATGGAGCTTCTGCTAACAATACCTATCTTCTATCTATCCATCTATAAAAAGAAAAATAAACTGCAGCACATCCAATTGGTGAAAAGTTGTGCATCCTTTATTCACCCAGGTGATGTTTCAGTCCTCTTACTGGTACTATTTTCAAGCTGAAACGTCGCCTGGGTGAATAAAGGATGCACAACTTTTCACCAATTGGATGTGCTGCGATTTATTTTTCTTTTATAGTCTTTTGATGGTGGTTTACATCGGACTGCTGGCACTCCGTTTACTATATTTTTAGTGGTGCTGCCTACATTGTTTCAATTTGTCTGTCTGTCTATCTATCTATCTATCTATCTATCTATCTATCTATCTATCTATCTATCTCCTATTTAAATAGACAAAAGAACAGCAGCACAAATCACAAAATCAAATGTGGGTGCAATTCCTCCAGGTTTAGGATAATACGCCAATGATGTAGGAAATTCAAAAAGTGATGCAGCACTCCAAAAATAGTGAAAAATGAAGGACCGTTTATTCCCCAAAATGCAACGTTTCAGCCTACTCCATAAGGTCTTTCTGAAGCATCTCCTATCTATCTATCTATCTATCTATCTATCTATCTATCTATCTATCTATTTTTCTATCTATCTACCTATCATGTAAATCCATTGGCATACACAGAGAAGTAAGGGCTCCATAGCAAGGATCAAACTAGGCCCCCACATAGGAGAAGGGTTTCTGTCTAAACCTCTTTCAATGACCCTTGGGCCATTTTTCCACTGCTTCATTTGCCAAAAGTTGTTCCTTTAAAGGGTGGAGTCCTGACCAAGTTTATTACTAGAGATGAGCGAGTAGTGAAATATTCGAAAGTTCGAAATTCGATTCGAATAGACCGCGAAATTCGACTATTCGACCGAATATCGAATCCCATTAAAGTCTATGGGGAAAAAATGCTCGCCACTTGGAAATCTCAATTCGACCACTTGGAGGTCACCAAGTCCACCCTGAAACCTCAGAAAAGGATGCCAACACTGCTGGAATGCAACTGGGACAGCAGGGGAAGCATGTCTGGGTGCATATAACGCGCCCAAGTCGCACTATTACGCCACTATCACAGCCTCTCAACAATACACTCCAAAGACAATGTAACCTCTCTGTAAAGTAAGACCATACAAGGAAACCTTCTTTCCTCAACATTGCCATGGACCCCAAGCCAAACTAGACAAAAAAGAAGATAAAATTCTGCACCCCTTAAAATCACGTTGCCTATGACAACCACAGATGGCATAGGCAAGGGGGAAATCAAATAGACCCCACCCCTAATTGTCATTGTGTGTGTGTGTGAGATGTGGTCAGACATGTCTTCTTTAAAATGTAAAAACAACTCAAACACATGCAGAAGCCTTAAAATGCCCAAATTGTTGGCGCTTGAGATGTCAGTGACCCGACCTGGCCCAGTGTCATGTCTAGCAGGTAAAGCAGTGGGGATGTTGAGGGATGCGTAGGACCGCAAAAGGCAGGAAGAGGCCGTGGGCTGGCCAGAGGCTCATGGAAAATTTTGTGGAGGCCCAAGCGGTGAGACGTCTTAAAAATTGTGTGGAGGCTAAAGAGGTGAAACCTCTTAAACATTTTGTGGAGGCCCAAGAGGTGAGACGTATTAAAAATTATGTGGAGGCCCAAGAGGTGAGACGTATTAAAAATTATGTGGAGGCCCAAGAGGTGACACCTCTTAAACATTTTGTGGAGGCCCAAGAGGTGAGACGTGTTAAAAATTATGTGGAGGCCCAAGAGGTGAGACCTGTTAAACATTTTGTGGAGGCCCAAGAGGTGAGACCTGTTAAACATTTTGTGGAGGCCCAAGAGGTGAGACCTGTTAAATATTTTGTGGAGGCCCAAGAGGTGAGACCTCTTAAAAATTATGTGGAGGCCCAAGAGGTGAGACCTCTTAAACATTTTGTGCAGGCCCAAGAGGTGAGACCTCTCTTAAAAATTATGTGGAGGCCCAAGAGGTGACACCTCTTAAACATTTTGTGGAGGCCCAAGAGGTGAGACGTGTTAAAAATTATGTGGAGGCCCAAGAGGTGAGACCTGTTAAAAATTATGTGGAGGCCCAAGAGGTGAGACCTGTTAAACATTTTGTGGAGGCCCAAGAGGTGAGACCTGTTAAACATTTTGTGGAGGCCCAAGAGGTGAGACCTGTTAAACATTTTGTGGAGGCCCAAGAGGTGAGACCTCTTAAAATTTATGTGGAGGCCCAAGAAGTGAGACCTCTTAAACATTTTGTGGCAGGCCCAAGAGGTGAGACCTATTAAAAATTATGTGGAGGCCCAAGAGGTGAGACCTCTTAAACATTTTGTGCAGGCCCAAGAGGTGAGACCTTTAAAAATTATGTGGAGGCCCAAGAGGTGACACCTCTTAAACATTTTGTGGAGGCCCAAGAGGTGAGACGTGTTAAAAATTATGTGGAGGCCCAAGAGGTGAGACCTGTTAAACATTTTGTGGAGGCCCAAGAGGTGAGACCTCTTAAAAATTATGTGGAGGCCCAAGAGGTGAGACGTATAAAAAATTATGTGGAGGCCCAAGAGGTGACACCTCTTAAACATTTTGTGGAGGCCCACAGAGGTGAGACGTGTTAAAAATTATGTGGAGGCCCAAGAGGTGAGACCTGTTAAACATTTTGTGGAGGCCCAAGAGGTGAGACTTGTTAAACATTTTGTGGAGGCCCAAGAGGTGAGACCTGTTAAACATTTTGTGGGAGGCCCAAGAGGTGAGACCTCTTAAAAATTATGTGGAGGCCCAAGAGGTGAGACCTCTTAAACATTTTGTGCAGGCCCAAGAGGTGAGACCTCTTAAAAAATTATGTGGAGGCCCAAGAGGTGAGACCTCTTAAACATTTTGGTGCAGGCCCAAGAGGTGAGACCTCTTAAAAATTATGTGGAGGCCCAAGAGGTGAGACCTCTTAAACATTTGTGCAGGCACAAGAGGTGAGACCTCTTAAAAATTATGTGGAGGGAGGCCCAAGAGGTGAGACCTCTTAAAAATTATGTGGAGGCCCAAGAGGTGAGACCTCTTAAACATTTTGTGCAGGCACAAGAGGTGAGACCTCTTAAAAATTATGTGGAGGGAGGCCCCAAGAGGTGAGACCCTGTTAAAAATTATGTGGAGGCCCAAGAGGTGAGACCTGTTAAAAATTATGTGGAGGCCCAAGAGGTGAGACCTGTTAAACATTTTGTGGAGGCCCAAGAGGTGAGACCTGTTAAACATTTTGTGGAGGCCCAAGAGGTGAGACCTGTTAAACATTTTGTGGAGGCCCAAGAGGTGAGACCTCTTAAAAATTATGTGGAGGCCCAAGAGGTGACACCTCTTAAACATTTTGTGGAGGCCCAAGAGGTGAGCCATAAATATATAAATTTTTCTTATTTACGGAGCAATTCTACGGCGGTTAAGAGGAGGAGGAGGAGGTGGAGGAGGAAATGGCACTTCATACAGATGGCACTTCACTTTTGGCTGCTTTCCACTGTTGGAGAAGCAAAGTCCGGGTCAATCCACTTGCTGTTCATTTTGATTAGCGTCAGCCTGTCGGCACTGTCGGTTGACAGGCGGCTGCGCTTATCGGTTATAATGCCCCCGGCTGCGCTGAACACCCTTTCTGATAGCACGCTGGCGGCAGGGCAGGCAAGCACCTCCAAGGCGTACAGGGACAGTTCCAGCCACGTGTCCAACTTGGAGACCCAGTAAGTGTAGGACGCCGAGGGATCGGGGAGGACAGGGGTTACGGTCTGCCAGGTACTCCCGCAACATCCGCCGATACTTGTCCCTCCTGCTGATAGCAGGCCCCGCAGTGATGGAAGTTGCACGAGGGGGTGCCATGAACGTGTCCCACACCTTGGAGAGTGTTCCCCTGGTGGCTGTGGGCCTGATAGATGTTGTGGGACTCTGGGAGACCCTCTCCTCTCTGCCGCCAGCGATGGTGGGTGGGAAAATCTCCATCATGTTCTGCACGAGTTCCCTCTGGTATTCCAGCAATCGATTTGTCCTCTCCTCTACCGGAATAAAAGAGGAGACGTTATCTTTATACCGGGGGTCCAGGAGTGCGAAGACCCAGTACAGTTTGTTCTCCACTATCCGGACAACACGTGTGTCCCGGGAAAAGCAGCCCAGCATGAAGTCAGCCATGTGTGCCAGACTCTGAATAGGCATGACCTCACTGCCCCCACCAGAAGGATCACTTGCCATTTCCTCCTCTTCCTCTTCCGCCTCCTCTCCGCCCCATCCGCGCTGAACCAATGGGACGCACACAGCCTGACTGCTACCCTCGCCGCCAGCATCCTCCTCCTCTTCCACAGCCACCTCCACGTCGTCCTCCTCCTCCTCATCCTCATCCTCCTGCAACTGCCACCGTGAAGCAGACAAAAGTGTGGTCTGACTGTGTAGCTCCGTTGCGTCTCCTCCTACCCCCGTCTCCTCTGCGTGCAATGCGTTCTCCCTTATTGCGATGAGGGATTCTTTAAGGACGCATAGGAGCGGGATGGTTACGCTCACTATAGCGTCCTCGCTGCTGACCTTCTTGGTGGACTCCTCAAAGATACGCAGTACATCGCATATGTCTGCCATCCATGGCCACTCGTGGTTGGCAAACTGAGGGAGCTGAGTTGGAGGCACGCGTGGATTCATAATCTGGTACTCCATCAATGCTCTCTGCTGCTCACACACCCTGGCCAACATGGAATAGGTGGAATTCCAGCGAGTCGGCAGGTCGCACAACAGCCGATGTTCAGGCAAATGGAGGCGTTGCTGGAGTTTTTTTAAGCTAGCAGCAGCTACAGTTGACTTCCGAAAGTGAGCGCACAAGCGCCGCACTTTCACCAGTAGCTCTGCCAGGTTGGGGTAAGTCTTTAGAAATTTTTGGACTACCAGATTAAAAACGTGGGCCAGGCATGGTACGTGATTGAGTTCGGCAAGCTCCAGAGCCGCCACCAGGTTACGGCCGTTATCGCACACGACCATGCCTGGTCCTAGCTGCAGCGGCGACAGCCACATCTCCGTCTGCTGCAATATGGCGTCCCTCACCTCTGGGGCGCTGTGCTTCCTGTCGCCCAAGCTGATGAGCTTAAGCACCGCCTGCTGACGTCTCCCCGCGCCAGTGCTGCAACGCTTCCAGCTAGCGGCTGAGGGCGATGTTAAGGCAGAGGAGGAGGAGGAGGAAGAGGAGGGGGGTGTATCAGAACCCATGCTGGCAATCTTGGGCGGGGGTGGTAGGTAGGCCGTCTCTGTTTGCGACCCCGTCCCCGCTTCCACAACATTCACCCAGTGTGCCGTCAAAGAAATGTATCGTCCCTGGCCGCAAGCGCTTGTCCACGAGTCGGTGGTCAAGTGGACCTTTGCGCTGACTGCGTACCTCAGGGCCCGCCTGATGTTACGCGACACGTGCTGGTGCAGGGCGGGGACGGCACTCCGGGAAAAGTAGTGGCGGCTGGGGACGGAATAGCGAGGTGCGGCAGCCGCCATCAGGTCGCGGAAGGCCTGCGTCTCCACAAGCCTAAACGGCAACATCTCCAGGGCCAGCAGTTTGGAGATGTGGCAGTTTAAGGCTTGGGCTTGGGGGTGACTCGAGGCGTACTTCCGCCTGCGGTCGAACGCCTGCGAGATGGACAGTTGTTGGGACGAGGAGTGTGAAGGTGCAGGCGAAGAGGCGGGGGAAGGGGAGGCTGAAGGAGAAGGCCCCAAAGTAGCCGAGGCAGAGGCAGATGTGGAGGTGTCCTGGCTGGAGGTCTGGACCGCAGTGGCAGCACACAACAAAGGGGAAGAGGCAGTGGCAGCAAGACCGGGCGCAGGTTGTATTGCGTTTGCTCTCTCCCACTCAGCCCAGTGCTTGACTTCCAAGTGACGCCGCATGCCTGAGGTGGTCAGATTGCTCTTCTCAGAGCCCCTACTCAGTTTTGAGTGGCAGAGTGTGCAAACCGCGCTCAGTTTGTCATCCGCACAAACATTAAAAAATCTCCACACCACAGAAGTACGAGGCCTCGATGGGGGAGCTTCGCGCGACTGCCCGCTGCCGGGAACAGCTTCGGCCCTGCTGGCTGTGGCCTCACTTCTCTGTCTGGACTGTCCTCTGCCTATGGACATCCCTCTGCCTGTGGACATCCCCTCTGCCTCTGGACATCCCTCTGCCTCTTGCTGCCTTTTTCGGTGCTGCGCAGACCACCACCTCTCCACTGCTTTCCTCGCTGGACATCACCCCTGGCCAAGTGGGGTCGGTCATTTCGTCATCCACCACCTCCTCTTCCACTTCCTCACTCTGCTCCTCCTGCTGCCCACTGGACATTCCAACAGCCTCCCTTGATGGCAACTGCGTCTCATCATCATCATCGCTCATGATAACAGATGCTGGCTCAGGGTCCACATCAGCAGGAGATGGCGAAAACTCAAGTGTTTGGGCATCACTACAAACAAATTCCTCTGCTAGCTCCTGGGATTCTTCCGGCACATCTGAAAAAGGACCCGAAAAGAGCTCCTGGGAGGGGTCAATGGTGGGATGACTCTGTTGGCCAGGTGTGGAGGAAGGAGGGTCAGAGTGAGACTGTGTGGATGACTGGCTGGTGGACAACTGTGTGGAAGCGCTATCGGCTATCCATTGCACCACCTGTTCAACCTGCTCAGGCCTCAACAGCGGTGTAACCCGCCCCCTGCTTAACTGTCCCATAAAGGCAGGGATTCTGGATGAGCGGGATCCTGGCTGACCCTCACCAGCACGCATTGTATCCCCACTGGCTTCAACAAGGCCCCCAACAGCATTTCCGCGCCCCCGTCCTCGTCCACGTCCTATTCCGCTAGCCCCCCGCCGCATTTTATTTTTTTTTGGTTACAATATTTTGCCTTCACAGCCGTGAAATTACTTTGCAAGAGAACGCACAGTACAGTTGCCAATTATAAGGCCTATATATTGTATATTTCAAGGTACACAGCCGTGTACTAAGTGATCAGACGGTGTGTATGAACACCAGGTTTGAGAAATTACTTTGCAAGAGAACGCACAGTACAGTTGCCAATTATAAGGCCTATATATTGTATATTTCAAGGTACACAGCCGTGTACTAAGTGATCAGACGGTGTGTATGAACACCAGGTATGAGAAATTACTTTGCAAGAGAACGCACAGTACAGTTGCCAATTATAAGGCCTATATATTGTATATTTCAAGGTACACAGCCGTGTACTAAGTGATCAGACGGTGTGTATGAACACCAGGTATGAGAAATTACTTTGCAAGAGAACGCACAGTACAGTTGCCAATTATAAGGCCTATATATTGTATATTTCAAGGTACACAGCCGTGTACTAAGTGATCAGACGGTGTGTATGAACACCAGGTTTGAGAAATTACTTTGCAAGAGAACGCACAGTACAGTTGCCAATTATAAGGCCTATATATTGTATATTTCAAGGTACACAGCCGTGTACTAAGTGATCAGACGGTGTGTATGAACACCAGGTATGAGAAATTACTTTGCAAGAGAACGCACAGTACAGTTGCCAATTGAAAGGCCTATATATTGTATATTTCAAGGTACACAGCCGTGTACTAAGTGATCAGACGGTGTGTATGAACACCAGGTATGAGAAATTACTTTGCAAGAGAACGCACAGTACAGTTGCCAATTATAAGGCCTATATATTGTATATTTCAAGGTACACAGCCGTGTACTAAGTGATCAGACGGTGTGTATGAACACCAGGTTTGAGAAATTACTTTGCAAGAGAACGCACAGTACAGTTGCCAATTATAAGGCCTATATATTGTATATTTCAAGGTACACAGCCGTGTACTAAGTGATCAGACGGTGTGTATGAACACCAGGTATGAGAAATTACTTTGCAAGAGAACGCACAGTACAGTTGCCAATTATAAGGCCTATATATTGTATATTTCAAGGTACACAGCCGTGTACTAAGTGATCAGACGGTGTGTATGAACACCAGGTTTGAGAAATTACTTTGCAAGAGAACGCACAGTACAGTTGCCAATTATAAGGCCTATATATTGTATATTTCAAGGTACACAGCCGTGTACTAAGTGATCAGACGGTGTGTATGAACACCAGGTTTGAGAAATTACTTTGCAAGAGAACGCACAGTACAGTTGCCAATTGAAAGGCCTATATATTGTATATTTCAAGGTACACAGCCGTGTACTAAGTGATCAGACGGTGTGTATGAACACCAGGTATGAGAAATTACTTTGCAAGAGAACGCACAGTACAGTTGCCAATTATAAGGCCTATATATTGTATATTTCAAGGTACACAGCCGTGTACTAAGTGATCAGACGGTGTGTATGAACACCAGGTTTGAGAAATTACTTTGCAAGAGAACGCACAGTACAGTTGCCAATTGAAAGGCCTATATATTGTATATTTCAAGGTACACAGCCGTGTACTAAGTGATCAGACGGTGTGTATGAACACCAGGTATGAGAAATTACTTTGCAAGAGAACGCACAGTACAGTTGCCAATTATAAGGCCTATATATTGTATATTTCAAGGTACACAGCCCGTGTACTAAGTGATCAGACGGTGTGTATGAACACCAGGTATGAGAAATTACTTTGCAAGAGAACGCACAGTACAGTTGCCAATTATAAGGCCTATATATTGTATATTTCAAGGTACACAGCCGTGTACTAAGTGATCAGACGGTGTGTATGAACACCAGGTTTGAGAAATTACTTTGCAAGAGAACGCACAGTACAGTTGCCAATTATAAGGCCTATATATTGTATATTTCAAGGTACACAGCCGTGTACTAAGTGATCAGACGGTGTGTATGAACACCAGGTTTGAGAAATTACTTTGCAAGAGAACGCACAGTACAGTTGCCAATTGATAGGCCTATATATTGTATATTTCAAGGTACACAGCCGTGTACTAAGTGATCAGACGGTGTGTATGAACACCAGGTATGAGAAATTACTTTGCAGAGAACGCACAGTACAGTTGCCAATTATAAGGCCTATATATTGTATATTTCAAGGTACACAGCCGTGTACTAAGTGATCAGACGGTGTGTATGAACACCAGGTTTGAGAAATTATTTTGCAAGAGAACGCACAGTAAAGTGCCAATTAAAAGGCCAGATATTGTATATTTCAA
>ONZH01027055.1:0-56613 GCA_900303285.1 Rhinella marina | reverse complement strand
ACCTCTCCGCCCCCCTAGAGACGAGCAATAGGGAATTGAAGTGCTGGTCTTGTCAGCCAGCACTTCATGAGTTAATTCTCTGTTTGGGTTTAGCCATGTGGTGCTGATCACACCACATGGCTACTTTACATATTGTTTGGACAGCTTGCTCCGCCTCAGGTCATGTGATGCTGGCCACATCACATGATCCTGGGCGGGCTATTTAAAGATGGCAACTGCCTCACTCAGATGCCTGTGATTAGTCTTCTGAGATCAGTGCTGTGTGCTGGACCTTGCTGTTGGATTATTGGTATATTGGATTTTGGCTTCGGACTTAGACTACGCTTTTGCGATTCCCCTCGGTATTTGACGTGACCTCCTGTTCTTGACTTGGCTTGCTGACTATTCTGCTATTGTGTTTGTTCTGTTGTTATTAACATCGCCAATTCAGGGCGATTTACATATGGACTTATAAAGTCAAACTGGTGTTTGAAACGGATATTAAGTATTCCAAAGCTATCAGAGGATATAAAGTACCCCGGTGGAAACCAACTGCCCGCACACCCACGTGGCACGCTACCTGAGAATAGGCGCGCCGATCAAACACGCCGCGCTGCCCGGCGGCATTAGGAGACTGCCGAACAGAGAAGGAGCACAGAGACCAGCGAGCCGCGGCGCTGCAGTGAACTTCTCAGCACGGACCGAACTTTTCATCGAGTGGTAAAGTATTACCCACACTAGGTTATCTTAACCATTGAACCACCAATTTAATAACTGTTATATTATAATGTGGGGCACTAATACCGCTGAATCACCAATGGATTGATGTTTATATACTGACCAACGGCACTTTAACCCTTCGGATACTGCAACCCACTGGGGTACTCCTAACCCTTTGGATACCACAATCCAGAACAATATTAATATACTTAGGATTCTTTTGACCACAAGTGAATTATTTTCCTTTAATATTACAAGCGAACACAAGGCAATACAGAGACATTGTCAACTCTTTTGACGCCATAATCCAGAACTGTAATATTATATACAGGATATTATATACAGGATCATATCATTGACTATCCATTCATCTCCATAAGTGAACTACCACCTTTCAATAATAGATGTATATTTTCTTTTAGTATTTTTCTTTCAGTACTTTTATATATATATATATTCATATTTATATATTTATATGTCTATATTTATATTTATATATCTATATTTATATTTATATTTTACTTTTTACTGTACCCAGCGCTGGACCAGTTAATATTATTACACTGTTTTTATTATTGTACTATATAATTAAAGAATATGCACTAATATTTAATCCCATTTAGAGTGTGCCTACTTATCCTATTTCTATGTGTTTGTTCTGTCTGTGTTCGTCTTTCCCTGTGTTCCCTTCCCTTCCCTGTGCACGTACTCAGCATAGGGACCGTCTCCAAGTTACGGTTTTGCCGCCTAGGGCATCTACTGTAAGTAGGCAGGGAAAGAGGTGGGGTTCAGACAGGGCACACTATCCCTTGTTTCCCTGTCGTGACAGAAGTAGCCTTAGATATATGCCCCTTCATAGTTAGCGCTTCCTCCTCTTACACACAGACTCAAAGACTTGCTCATGCTGCAGCTAATGTGAGTGGGCGATATAAAAAATATTTCCACCGTGTTAACGATATTAAGAAATTTATTGCAATAACGATATCTATCGCGATAAATACCCATTTAGAAGAAAAAAATAGATATGGCCCTCCTCTCACCCATAATATCCTCATAGTAGTATACAGTGTTAGTATTAAAAACGGTCATCATAACAATTGTGTACGGATTTATGTTGCAGATCAACGTCAATGATGGTCTCACCACGGTCACCGCCAGTGTCATGCCCGGACGACCCCTGCAGTACCTGCAGCTTCTAGTAAGTGTTAACATATTTAATTTATTTTTAATCCAAGCGACGTGGGAGTGCAGCTGCAGTGATACAGTAGAGCACTAGTGGTTAGGAATGGGATCCAGCCCCAAACTATTCACATGTATCAACATCAGAAGTTACAACAGATTTTTGACAGCTGCTGCACCACAGAGGAGCCCCTCTCACCCTCCTCCATCACAACAGCGAGAGAGGACCCCACCTGCCCCTACAACACCACCAGCCCAACTTCCAGAGGTAGAAGGTAGGTAGAATAAAAAGTGTAATGGGTGGACCTTCTCTCTTCAAAATATAAGCTAAATTTATGTTTTATCTTTTGTAGCTCCAACCGTCAGGGAGGAGTTTTCCCCTGGACCATGGGAAGACCACTCAGTATGGGTATGCAGTAAGTACAAATCCCAAACTGACCATGTGTGGCCTTCTCAGTGATACAGATACATGTCACTGAATAACTTGTTCCAGTAGATATAAAAAATATTTAATGACATGCAATTGCTAAAGTATTCTCTGATCCAGGTGCTGGTTTAAAAGTTTCGAATTTTCTTTGTGGGACAACCACTTTAACTCGATCATACTAATTATATTACTGTTTCCACCCCTACAGATATCCCCACTGACTTTGAAGTGCAGGCAACCTTACGCTGATTTGAGACCAGGCTCCATTCTGCCTCCCGGCTTATTCGCGGCCTGCAGCTAGAGTTCAGAGAAATGCAGGCGATAATGGCCAGACGTTGGCAAAGGCCGGCGTAACCTTTTTTTGTCCTTTTGTTTATTATTTTATTATTTTTTAAAGTTGTTATTATTTACTACTAAAATTATTCTTGTAAAACCTGTGTTTTGATTGTTTTTTTTAAACCTTTAACCCCTTCCTGACATAGTATGAAGAAGACAGGGGTGTCTGTTTAGGCCGAAGCCTCCAAAAATTGTGCATAGGCCGGAGCCCGCATTAGTGTGAAGAAGACAGGGGTGTCTGTTTAGGCCAAAGCCTCCAAAAAGTGTGCATAGGCCGGAGTCCGCACCAAACATGACATGATTGGAAAGCAACACCTTCACCTGTTTTTGGTCAGAAGTAATATTTGTACTAATCAACATGGAAAAACAAAAATGTGATAATTCAAAATTATTATATATAGATGCTTGGGAGAAGGAGCTGAACATTACTATATCTTCCAAAGAAATTAAAGAAGTATATGCTAAATGTTGTGGCCCGTCCAGATGTATTACACTCCAGGAAACTTCTTATAAGTTGGCGAGCAGATGGTACAAGACCCCGGTAACCCTCCACACCATGTTCCCATCTGATACTCCAGTTTGTTGGAGATTCTCGTCGAATATAGGGTCTTATTTGCACATTTGGTGGGAGTGCCACCGTATTGGAAACTTTTGGAAGGTTATAGGAGACATTATTACCAAGGTCTGCCCGTGTTTTCCGACTTTAACAACTAAGATTTTGTTCCTGAATATCACTCCTGATACCCAGTCCAACTTCAATGCTCCCCTTTGGAAGCAGTTAGTATTAATAGCCAAAGCTATGATCCCTCTACACTGGAAACAAGAGTCGTCTCCCCCGATAATTCAATGGATACAAAAAGTGGGCCAGGTAGAGAGACTTGAAGAACTATGTGCCACTTCCCCGAGGTCTCACACTAGATACCTAAGAATTTGGTCCTCATGGCTCTCATTTGTTTCACATGTAGCACTTATTTTGTTGTGCTCTGAGGAACGTGGAGCCCGGTGGTTAATGAGACCAGCCTGGCTACCCCTTCATCCCTCTGGGGCCCTTTATTGTATGCATTGTGTCTGATACAGAAAAATTGCACATGTTTGTTTACTGTTGTAACTTCCTTTTATTCAAAAACAATAAAAAGATAATTGACAAAAATTTTTTTTAAAAATGTGTAAATCGGTACTCTGGTAAGTACCGTATAAAATCTATGTCTCCGTGGACCCCAACATGACTTCTAAACAGAAGCATTTTGTCATAGTGTTTAAAGCGTGGAATGCCAGCTATCAAAGAAGGTCAGAACCACTTTTCTATCTGCTACCAATCCCAAGATACGAGCAGCTAAAGCCCTCTTCAGTCTGGTTTGCTATGGACACTTGCAGCAGCAGAGCTGGGCACTTGGGAGCTGTTTTACTGCAGAATAAAAGTGATTTTCCTGGACATGTAATACAGACACAAAGTGCACACAGATATGTCTGGGATGTGTCTGCAATCTTAGTTATATTGTGCTCTTAGTTATATTGGTGAAAATGAGGTGACAGACTCCCTTTAAAGATAACATCCTTTTCTACTCCTGTTATAAGATGACCTGTGAGGCAGCCCCTCTGAGGAAATTGAACCATTTATTCACTAAACAATAATGACTTCGGACTTTCTTTTTCTTACCAACACTCTCCCTCTTGGATTGAGTTCCTGTATCTCCTATTCCTAGAAATGCTACAGGAACGCTGGAAACCAGTGCACACTTCAAAAAAGTAGATGTCAACAGTTATTTCAATTTTCAGAGCACCCACTATCCACCTTGACTCATGGACAATTCAAGTGCATCCCCAGAAACTGCTCCAGCAATTATACCTCTAGACAACAAACCGAAATCTTTAAAAACATTTCAGAGAAAAAAAAGTATCCTCAAGAACTAATCAAAAATACTGTTGCTAAATGCTCCACTTTGACACAGATGGACTTCCTCAAACCTTCTAAGACAACATCTGACACAAAGATAGTTCATTTTTCCCACAATTTCATCACTGCATATAATTCAGGACACACCAGCATCAAAACCAACACCATTAGCAAGTGTTACTAAGTGACAATGTACTTGGTAAGAGAGATCCCAACTGCACCTAAAATTACCTACAGATGGTCCACCAGTCTAGGTAACGGTTGGCCTGAGGTAGTCACAAGTGGCAAATGAGATGCCAATAAAGTCTAACATTAAAGGGGTTATCCAACCCCTATAATAACCCCCCAATACCCAAGCATTATATTCCAAGGCACTTGTGTCGCTCTGGATCCCCGCACAGCTGCCACTGCATCCCTCTGTCGCTCGAGTCAAAACATCGGCTGATGGGGGGGTGAGAGGGGGGGCAGCCAATAGCAGGCCGCTATGGTGACCAGCCTCCCTAACATCACCCGCAATGCTAGGTAGGCTCGTCCCCGTCGCGGCCTGCTATTGGCTGCTCCTCCCATCGCTGGATGTTTTGATCCGAGCGACAGGGAGATACAGTGGCGCCCGTGCAGGGATTCAGAGCAATTCAGGTGCCGGGGAGCAGGTAAGTATATTGTATATGAGGGGCCCGGGCACAACAGTAATTTTGATTGCCGGCTCCTCCCGTAGCCGGATGTTTTGATCCGAGTGACAGGGAGATGCAGTGGCGCCCGTGCAGGGATCTGGAGCAACGTGGGTGCCATGGAGCAGGTAAGTATATTGTATATGAGGGGCCCGGGCGTAATCCTACCAGAATAAGGAGATTGAAACAATATGAAGCCTTTTGGATTATTAAACTGGACAGCTCCTTTTGATTACGTGTCCTGATTATACAGTATTGTTTTTGTGTTATATCTTCTTTTTCTTTTTTTTAATACCTTGATACTTTTTTTTGCTTTTACCACTGATTGTGAACTTGTGTACATCGATTCACCCTCCCCATCCCCTTCCTTATCCCTCCTTCTTTGTAACCTTCCCATAAATGTGTCCTTTTGACGTCCGTGAAAAATCAGTCCGTGTTTCATTTGTGAAGATGTCCGTGATGGATCTGTGTTTGGTCCATGTGTCCTTTTTTGCCCTCCATGTGCTATTATTCCACAGATGCTTCTCAGCTGAAAATTAATCTCAAAAGCATCTCCTACCAGTGATCAGTGAAAAATGGATGGACATACTGTAGATGCCATCCGTGTTGTGTCTGTGATTTTCACGGACCCATAGACTTCAATAGATATGTTTGGTCCACATCACGGACCAACGTACTGCATGTCTCCATGATTTTTTTCACTGACAGACAGTCAGTAAAAAAATACTGTGAACAGACACATTGAAAAAATAGGTACATGTGCTGGCCGTCGAGAATGTGGACAGAACAAATCAGTGAAAAATGGAAATGTGAACGAGGCCTAAGGCCACTTTCACTCGGTCAGTATTTTGCATCAGTATTTGTGAGCCAATATATGTGCCTCTTCTGTGTTTTGGACCCATTCCTGGTTTTGGCTTACAAATACTGATGAAAAATACTGACCAAATACTGACCAGGTGAAAATGGCCTAATACTGTGTCACATCAAATATGTATGGCTTGAGAAAGTCACTGTCCTAGTGATGGAACACAATGCCAATAAAGTCTAACTACTTACCCACCATTACGGGTAAGTAGAAATGCTGCTCCAGCTGTTTCTATTTTATCATCTTCTTCTATATTAGATTTACCTTAAAATATTCGTACAGAAAATAATTTTTGAAATTATAGCCTGACGCTAAACTTAGGCTACTTTCACATCTGCGCTTTCCCTTTCTGCTAGTTAGATCCATCATAGGATCTTAATAGTGGGGGAAAACGCTTCAGTTTTGTCCCCATTCATTGTCAATGGGGACAAACCTAAACTGAATAAGGGCTCTTTTACACGAGCGGATTCAGTCCGAGAAATCCTCAGTGTGTAGGAGAGCAAAGCCCCGTTCTGGACAGCAGAGGCACGGAGCAGTAACATGATTAATAATGCTCCGTGACTCTCTGTGATCTTTTTACTACAAAATCAGTTGTCACTGTGATTTTGTAGTAAAAAGATCATAGAGAGACACGGAGCATTATCAATCATGTTTGTGCTCCGTGTCTCTTCTATCCATAATGGGGCTTGGCTCTCTTACACGCTGCGGATTTCTCGGACTAAATCCGCTCGTGTAAAAGAGCCCTAAAACTGAGTGCACCAGAATGCATTCCTTTCTGTTTGGTTGCGTCCCCTTCGCGGACAGAATAGCTCTGAAAGCAGTGTTTTTCTGTCCGTGATGTGGTGCGGAGCAAGACGGATCTTTCTTGGACACAACAGAAAACATCTTGGCTATTTTAGTGATAATACAAACGGGTCTGTTCAGAACGGATGCAGATGGTTGTATTATCCGCATGATGAAGCAGAGCCAAATGGATGTATGACAACGGGGACAGATCCGTTTTCTCAGACACAATAGAAAACGGATCTGTCCTCCATTGACTTTCAATGGAGTTCATGACGGATCCGTCTTGGCTATTTAAAAGATAATACAGCCGGATCCGTTCATAACGGATGCAGACGGTTGTATTATCATGACGGAACCGTTTTTGCTGATCCATGACGGATCCACCAAAAACGCTGGTGTGAAAGTAGCCTTACATGTTAAATACTAGAATATCCACCCCCATAATACACCTGTGTCTCCAGTTACACCCCATGAGTGCATAATATAGATGAACTACATAAAACACATACAAAATTAAAATTAAGTTCTATGCATTTAGGGGGAGATTGATCATATCTGGTGTACAAGAAAACTGGCTTAGTTGCCCATAGCCACCAATGATAGACACATCTCAGCAATTTGTAGCCTCAAACTTCATGCAGTGCAACTGAAGCAAAAAGAATTACATTAGGTGCATTTATCTATGCAATTATCTGCTGGTGTAAAACTTACAGCACCCGCAACATCTCATATCACATTTAAAAAGGAAGGACATACTCAACCAAGTATTAGTTATCTTACCCACTCCAACCAAGCTGGGGGGGATGGGAAACAAGCCCCAAGGTAGGTGGCCGTCTATAGAAAAATCTACAACCTTGCATCGTTACACAGTTGTATAGCAATTGGCTGAAATTCCTTACTAAATGCAGTAATGAGTGTTGAACACTGGGGGTCACTATAACACCTCCACTTGGTTTTTATTTCTCGTAATACCCTTGTGGATAGCCTTGTTTGGATTATTTCAGTTATAGTTGTCCCCTATCCACAGAACAGGGGAGAACTATTAGATCGGTGGGGGTCCTACTACAGGTACCCAAACCAATCATGAGAATGGGTGCCCCGTACCCTGTGGAGGAAAAAACGCATCAGGTCAATAATAGAACCGCCTGCATCTGTTCAGAACGGATCCGGTTGTATTATCTCAAAAATGAACAAGACGGAACCATTGTAAGTCAATGGGTGCCAAATCCATTTTTATTTTTTTTGTGTCCGATTTTGTGATCCGTCTTGGTCAGTATCCCATGAAACACACAAAAACACTGCTTGTGTTTTCTTCTGAGGAATCTCATAACCGGAAAGGAAAACACAGATGTGAAAGCAGGGGTGGGATTCAAAATTTTAACAACAGGTTCCCTACTCAACGGCAGACATGTGGCGTCATGACACATGTTTACATATACATCTCATATATGCAACACACATACACATAAATACACCATCTACATGGTACACATACAGTGCCTTGCGAAAGTATTCGGCCCCCTTGCGCCACCTTTTACTGCGATTATAGCTGCAAGTCGCTTGGGGTTTGTCTCTATCAGTTTTGCACATCTAGAGACTGAAATTCTTGCCCATTGCAAAACAGCTCGAGCTCTTTGAGGTTGGATGGAGAGCGTTTGTGAACAGCAGTTTTCAGCTCTTTCCACATATTCTCAGTTGGACTCAGGTCTGGACTTTGACTTGGCCATTCTAAGACCTGGATACGTTTATTTTTGAACCATTCCATTGTAGATTTTGCTTTATGTTTGGGATCATTGTCTTGTTGGAAGATAAATCTCCGTCCTAGTCTCAGGTCTTTTGCAGACTCCAACAGGTTTTCCTCCAGAATGGTCCTGTATTTGGCTCCATCCATCTTCCCATCAATTTTAACCATCTTCCTTGTCCCTGCTGATAAAAAGCAGGCCCAAACCATGATGCTGCCACCACCATGTTTGACAGTGTGTTGCTTTTACGCCAAACATATCATTTTGCATTGTTTCCAAAAAGTTCGATTTTGGTTTCATCTGACCAGAGCACCTTCTTCCACATGTTTGGTGTGTCTCCCAGGTGGCTTGTGGCAAACTGTAAACAAGACTTTTTATGGATATCTTTGAGAAATGGCTTTCTTCTTGCCACTCTTCCATAAAAGCCAGATTTGTGAAGTGTTCGACTGATTGTTGTCCTATGGACAGACTCTCCCACCTCAGCTGTAGATCTCTGCAGTTCATCCAGGGTGATCATGGGCCTCTTGGCTTCATCTCTGATCAGATCTGATCTTCTCCTTGTTTGAGATGAAAGTTTAGAGGGACGGCCGGGTCTTGGTAGATTTGCAGTGGTCTGATACTCCTTCCATTTCAATATGATCGCTTGCACAGTGCTCCTTGGGATGTTTAAAGCTTGGGAAATCTTTTGGTATCCAAATCCGGCTTTAAACTTCTCCACAACAGTATCACGGACCTGCCTGATGTGTTCCTTGGTCTTCATGATGCCCTCTGTGCTTTAAACAGAACCCTGAGACTATCACAGAGCAGGTGCATTTATACGGAGACTTGATTACACACAGGTGGATTCTATTTATCTTCATCAGTCATTTAGGACAACATTGGATCATTCAGAGATCCTCAATGAACTTCTGGAGTGAGTTTTATGAACTGAAAGTAAATGGGCCGAATAATTTTGCACGCCCAACTTTTCAGTTTTATTATTACAAAAAAAGTTTAAATTATCCAATAAATTTCGTTCCACTTCACAATTGTGACCCACTTGTTGTTGATTCTTCACCAAAATTTAAAATGTTATATCTTTTTGTTTGAATCCTGAAATGTGGCAAAAGGTTGAAAAGTTCCAGGGGGCCGAATACTGTCGCAAGGCACTGTACATAAATCCACCACATATACACTACACACACATACTGCCCAACTTTTAAAAAGCCTAATGCCCCTTTCACACGAGCTGGAGACTCGCATGTCTCCCGCAACGCATCTACAGGGCTGGACTCGGCACTGACAGGGATCGCATAGCATTATATGCGATCCCTGTCAGTGCTGAGTCCAGCCCTGTAAATGCATTGCGGGAGACATGCGAGTCTCCCGCTCGTGTGAAAGGGGCATAAGGAGCTAAACTATGGAATGGAAGGGCTCATCTCCAGCTGCCAGCCAGATCTGTAATTTTAACAACCGTGATCTATAGAACCTGAGGGAACTGGCGGAATCCCATGCCTGTGTGAAAGTAGCCTTAGATTGTTTTAGGCCTGTCACACACGACCGTGGAACACGGTCTGGTATGGGCCGTGAAAGCCCGGACCGTGCTCCCTCTGAGGACGGGAGCGCACGGCTTCATTGGTTGCTATGACGCCATACGCTTCCTGAGGCCGCCGCTGTACAGTGAAACACTGTACATAAGCATGTACAGTGTTTGTTGAAAGTCGCAAATCTAATGGTTTAAAAAGTCGCATTTTCCCCAGAAAAGTTGCAAATATGTTTTAAAAAGTCGAAAAATAAACAGAAAGTCACATACATTTATACTTTTACCATAATAAGAGTCACAAAAGATCCGACTAGGTGCAGCAACATACGCGAGCGAGGAGCTAGTGGAGTTTTGCGCACATTTACAAATCAGATTTATAAGTCAGAAAGGCGCAAATACATAAATCGCGCTATCCATTTGATGAAATACTTAGATCTATCCCCGAAACAGACGGATGTAAAAGTTTAGATAAGGTGCAAACATAACAATTAATGCGACTACATTGAAGTGTTTGCCCAACACACATAAAATATGATTAAAAGTGATTTTATTTGAGTCCTGCCCATGAGTTAATTTGTTCCAATAAAGGATCAATGATTTTTATCCACCCAACTGCCCTTGCCGCTCCCAAACCAATCATGAGAATGAATCTGCTCCATTCATTTTTTTTTCTCTAGGTGCATGTTCAGAAGGCTGCTCTGTTCATTTCAGGATGCTTCACGGAGTACGGGGTCCTTGTTTTCATGATTAGTGGGTGTCTCCGCAGTAGGACCCCCACCGATCTAATAGTTATCTAATAGTATCACTGGCATCCCCGCCGATCATCTGTATGAAGGGAAGGCGCGCGCAGTGTGCACAATGCCGTCTCCCTTCCTGCTTGCCGCTGCTATGTTGCCACTGCTATGTCTATGACAAAGCAGTGGCGAGCAGGAAGAGAGAAGGGCCCCCGCCAATCTGATATTGATGACCTATCCATAGGATATTAAAAGCCCGGAGAACCCATTTAAGCAATGTAAATACTAAGGAATGAAAGAATAAAAGATTATATGTATCAATAGGCAAAAAATAGCTAGAGTATATTGACTCCTTAGGGGTCATTTATTAAAGTGTTTTTCGCCCTTTTTTAGTCTAGTTTTTCCTATTATAGACTGTCTAATTTTTTTAGCCGCATTTACTAATGTAAGTGCGCCTGTTTTGGAGGCATTTGCGCCTTGTTCGTCAATTTTCAGTTTTAGGCTACATTCACGCATAACACGCATCCGCAAAAAATACAGATGATGTCTGTTTGGCATCCTTATTGCATCCATTTTTTTTTTTTGTTGCAGATCTATTGTAACGATACCTATCCTTGTCCGCAAAACGGACAAGAATAGGACATGATCTTTTTTGCGGGGGCTACAGAATAGACATACAGATGCGGACAGCACACGGTGTGTGGTCCGCATTTTTTGCAGACCCATGAACGGGTCCGCAAAAAAATGGAAACAGACATGGAAACAAAATACGTTCATGTGCATGAAGCCTTGGACTAATTCTGGGAGCGTTGGTTTTTTACTCATTGTTCTCAGCCCATTTATGTAGGTGCACCTGTTTTATGCATGAATTAGGCGGAAATTTTTTTTCTTCCCCCCCCTCTCCAAGGTGGCATAGTTACGTTCGTCTGCTTTGTGTTGGGCCGTGCGACAATTTTGTTAAATGTATGTATATGGCTGCGACTTTTTATATCTAACATGCAACTAATATGAAACTTTTGTACTCAATTTGTGAGCTGATTGCACATGATCCACTTGCGACCTGACGAATACAAAGAGGCATCACCTAATTCATCACCTGCCATACAACACTTTATAAATACTATAGTGGCAGGCTACTCCACTACACCAGTCTAATTGCACTCTGAAAAACAGACATACAAGATAAATGACCCCCATTTTTTTCTTCTTCTGAAATATAAGACAAGTAAAAATTTGGCAGTGATGAAATAGGTAAAAGAAGGTTCAGCCCATTTCCTGTAAGTTACATAGAAAAAACAGGTAAGAGCGGGTTCAGCCCATTTCCTGTAAGTTACACAGAGAAAAGAGAGAAACGAAACTGCGAGGATCTGAGTTCCTAGGCTTGCTGCTGCTTGGCTGGATAACAGTGCAGGATCACGCCTACAAAAAGGAAGGAGGGAGCGTGGATACATGGAACTGTGCGCCTCATACACTTTAGTACACTTATCACAAAACCATTTCCGCTGTTTGGCCAGTTTCAGATGGCTGTGACCTAAACCTCGGTTCCACTCATTTGAATAGGCCTTGCAGAAATCCATGGGGCACAGTTATCATGCTAGTACAATTTTATGCCTATTTTTGCACCTGTTTTTCTGTGGGTTCAAAGTTTCAGTTTCTCCTATTTATCATGTGTTTCTATTTCAGTTGATAAATCAGTTTGTTGCCATTCATTTTTGGCTATTTTCACATCTGCTTTTTTGGTAGATCTGGGAATCAGTAAAAACACATCTGGATTCTGGTCACTAATACAACCGTCTGCATCCGTTCAGAACAGATCGGGTTGTATTATCTCTAAAATGAACAAGACGGATCCGGCACTAAAACCATTGTAAGTCAATGGGCGCCAGATCCGTGTTTTGTGTCCGAAAAACTGATCCAGCACCATTGAATTACATTGTGTTTCATGCTGGATCCATCTTGATCAGTATCCCATGACGTGCACAAAAACGCTCCTTGCAACGGTTTTGTGTCTGGCATGGGAACGCAACCAAACGGAATGCATTCTGGGGACTCCATTCCAGTTTGTTCAGTTTTGTCCTCATTGACAATGAATGGGAACAAAACTGAAGTGTTTTCCTCTGGTTTTGAGATCCTCTGATAGATCTCAAAACCGGGAAGGAAAATGCAGATGTGAAAGTAGCCTTAGATTGTTTTAAGGTGTGTTGTATTTTTACATGTTATTTATGTCTGGTGTGGCTTTTGAAAAGTTGCAAATCTAATGGTTTAAAAAGTCACATTTTTCCGCATTTTCAGGATATGCTCCGATGCTCATCTCAGAGGGGCTTCCTAGGTGAAGAAGTCCAGGTATGTGTATGTATGGATATGTCCGGGTTCAGCTCTGAACCTGAACAACCCTTTAAGATGAATGGAACTGATTTTCAGTCGCAGAATTTTCTTCCGCGTGTGAAGGCGCCCCTAGTAAATGTGCCCCAGTGTGAATGCTCTCCATGCAACTTTGTTCCCACTGCAACATCATGAGATTTCACACAGCACCATTATGTTATGTCCTCTCCGGGGGCATCTAAGGGACAGGAGATTTCTGGTAAGATTCCCATCACCGTAGGGTATCATTAGTATTATTCTTCAAATGTGTGTTGTTTATTCCCAGCGTTTTCTTTTACATTGAAATACTTTTCCCCTATCAGAACAACCTAGCCTGCAAGTGGTTAACACAGTAAGATCCACCCCTCCCCCTTCTCCTCCCAGTGCTGCAGCTCACTGTATGAGGTCTTTCAAGAGAAAGCAGGGCAACAGAAGACCACAAAGATCCTGTTTTGATCATAAACCACGTTCATCATGCATAAAACAGATGGGACCATGCTGATTGCTGCTCTATGCCTGATGTGCATGCCAATAGGTGGGTATATGTGTGCCAGTCTGCTTGCATTCATTTCAAGTTTATCAAATGTGATGAGTAGCCCGTGGCAGGAAGCCTGGCTGAACTACACTCCATAGAGAAAAGAAATGTAGTAATTGCAAAAGTGCATGCTTATTGAGGCGTGTTCATATGTGCATGCAATGGCTGGAGATATTTGGGGAGGTTTCTCAGTAGGATGCATGAAATGACAAGATATGCATGGAATGATAAATTCAGGAATAGCCTCGCTCCACATGTTAGAGACTTATCCCGACATTACTTCTCCAAAATGTTGATGTAGGTTTAAAAAGTGTCTAAAACTGTAATTAATTTTAATTCGTAACTTTCACCGATTGTTTTCTCATGCCTGCTTTCCTAAATGTATTGGAGACCTCTCAGATGAATAGACTAGTAGTATGTTTTCACCTGGAGTACTGGTGAAAACATTGGTGCCAGTTCAGTGATGGTTGCATGGACCTGTATTTGTCCCTGTTCAATTGTCTACACAGAAACACTTGTGTGCAAGCATAAAGACTGCAGGTACAGTGGCGTACATAGAGAAGTAAGGGCTCCATAGCAAGGATCAAACCAGGCCCCCCACACAGGACAGAAGAGTTTCTGCCTAAACCCTGTTCAATGACCCTTGGGCCATTTTTTCCACTGCCTCATTTGCTAAAAGTTGTTTCTTTAGAGAGTAGAGTCCTGACTAAGTTTTCACCTCCAGTAGAAGAGGAGATAATCCCAACTAAGGCTACTTTCACATTGGCGGCACGGGTGTCCGGCAGGATGTTCAGGCGGGTGCCGCTACTGCAGGTCCACAGCCATAACTACGCTCCGACCCCTTTCACTATAATGGGGAACGGGCTGGAGTTCTGGCCGCAGCACAGCAAACATGCCGAGAGGCGGCCGGAATAAAATTATGACATGTCGTAATTTTAGTATGCCCGCCTCTCGGCATGTTTGCCGTGCTGCGGCCGGAACTCCGCCCCGCCCCCATTATAGTGAATGGGGACGGAGTGTAGTTCCAGCCCCACAAGTGCACTAGTGCCAGCACGTATCCGGCAGACCATTCACCCGCCGGAACATCCTGCCGGACACCCGTGCTGCCAATATGAAAGTAGCCTAAGGCAATGACGGATCCTGCAAAAACGCTTCCAAGACTGGTCAGTTTTGTCCTAATGCATTCTGAATGGAAAAGGATCCGTTCAGAATACATCAGTTTTGCTTCAGTTCAGTCTCCGTTCCGCTTTGGAGGTGGACACTAAAACGCTGCTTGCTGCGTTTTGGTGTCCGCATGACGAAGCGGAGCCAAACGGATGTATGACAACGGGGACAGATCCGTTTTCTCAGACACAATAGAAAACGGATCCGTCCTCCGTTGACTTTCAATGGAGTTCATGACGGATCCGTCTTGGCTATTTAAAAGATAATACAACCGGATCCGTTCATAACGGATGCAGACGGTTGTATTATCATGACGGAACCGTTTTTGCTGATCCATGACGGATCCAGCAAAAACGCTGGTGTGAAAGTATCCTGTGCCCACTCCTGCCCTGAGCCCCATAGCAGTCGCATGCTTTGCTAGTCCCTGTTGCCATCACAGAAGTATCAGTGGCTTTGTTAAGATTAGAGATTACTCTCATATTACGTATATTGTGGTGTTCCCATGTTAGGCCTCTTTCACACTAGCGGCAGCACGGATCCGGCACCTAAAGGGTGCCGACGGATCCGTACTGCTGCTGACACGTGTGGAGCCGGAGCAGCGCTCCGGCCCCACACATGTTGACACAGACACAGAGAACATACATACACATACATACATACATACATACATACATACATACTTAGATACTCCAGCCAGGGACGCCGACAGCACGTCTTCACGCGCCTCCTGCGCGCAGTGATGACGATTCCCCACAGCGCCCTCTGCTGGGCGCAGTGGGGAAACGTCATAGCTGTGCGCAGGAGGCGCGTGAAGACATGCTGCCGGCGTCCCTGCCTGGAGTATGTGAGTATGTATGTGTTTGTGTGTATGTGTGAGTATGTATGTATGTCTGTATGTATTTCTGTATATGTGTAGCCGGATCCGGAATGACCCTCCATTGCAAGTCAATGTAGGACAGATCTGGATTACTGGTGTGTCACACCAAACGGATCCGTCCCCATTGACTTGCATTGGGGGTCATTCCGGATCCGTCTTGGTGCGGATGCTTGGACTGGAGAGAAAACCGCAGCATGCTGCGGTTTGTTCTCCGGTCTGAAGACGGAACGGAATGCTTTCAGGAGCATTCCGTTGTCTTCAGTTCAGTTTTGTCCCCATTGACAATGAATGGGGACAAAACTGAAGCAGTTTTTTCCGGTATTGAGCCCCTATGACGGAACTCAATACCGGAAATTAAAAACGCTAGTGTGAAAGTAGCCTTAGACTACCTGCACACGGATACAAGTTTCAAAACAGAAACTCCATATGGACTTTCGTGTGGATTTCTCTTTCGGATTACATGAAATTTAGAAAATCTACTTCTGTAGTTGGTACTGTACTAGGCTGCAGATTTTCTACACTGAAGTCACAGTGTGTGTTATTAGTCGTTTCATTTGTGGTGCGTTTTTTTCAGTTAGTGATTTTATTTATTTATTTTTTTAAATCTCAGTAGGCTATGGCATTTTTTAACTATGTGTCCACAGGAAAAATAGGGCTACAGGCAATACCTTGGTTCGTTTTGTAGACAGAACGCACCCATTGTATTCGATGGGTCTGTAAAAACCATCTGTGTGGTCAGTGTCAATGATCTGTTGAATAGGTAATTGATTGGTAATTGATTGTAATCGTCTGAGCCCTCTTCACTGCTGCTGGCTGGGCACATAATTATCTGATGCTCTCAGTGGTAATTAAATTAAATGAAGTCCCCATTAAAGTCTAAGGGGAAATCCATTATATACCTGGTGTAGATTTTAAAATTTTACACATGGCAGGTCAATTTCCATAGCGAAAAAATATGCAAAGTCTACATGAGATTTGGTGCGCTGTCCGTATCCATATGTCCGTTCCACAAATTATAGAGCATGTCTTATACTGGTCCGCATTACATATGAGAATAGGCATTTTTTTATTGATGGGAGTGAGAAAAATGCACATGAAAGATTTCGTATTTTGCTGATCTGTGGTTTGCGAACTGCAGCACTGTTGTCCTGTAGCCATAACTTTTTTGCTTTTCTATTCAAATAGCTGTATGAGGGTTCGTTTTTTGCGGGATAAGTTGTACTTGTTAATGCCACCATTTAATATGGGATACAATGTAGTGGGAAGCGGCAAAACAATGTTTTGAACGTTTGACTCTCAGGCTCCATATCACTAAAGCTTCGAACGTGAGACTACCATAATTTTATAGACAATCATCTTGGCTATCTCATACATAAATTGGACTTGCAACTACATTATTTAGCCAAAGGTGGATTTACAAAATAAAAATTAAAATTTAGAATTTTAGTAGCAAAACAGTAACAGTAATGCAGTTACATGACAAGAAGCTGCATAACTAATCATATGCTAAATACTTGCAAACCCAATTTATGTATATATGTAGATAGCCATGATGATCGTCTATAAAATGATGGTAGTCTCACATTCGAAACTGTAGTTGATGGTGAGATATGCAGCCTGAAAGTCAAAATTCAAAACATTGTTACCTTTTGCCCATTAGTGTATGTCTACTGAGCTGGGTGGGGGGTCATTTTTGGCAGGATGATCTGTAGTTTTTATTGATACCATTTTGGAGTGTGTGCGACTTTTTGATCACATTTTATTCAATTTTTTGGTGTAAGAGAAGCGATTGAAAAAATGGTGAATTGACCATTTTGATACTTTTTTCCATTACACTATTCACAGTATGGGATAAATATTTTTATATTTCATCTCGCTGATGCGCATATGTTCATTATTTTTTATTGTTTATGTATTTATTTTTTATTCTAGGGAAAGAGGGGTGATTTACATTTTTATATTTTTTAACATTTTTTTAAAACTTTTTTAAAACTTTTTATAGCCCCTCTAGGCTACAAAATACAGTACTCAGAGTCATGACAACGTATACAGTATAAGAACTTCAGTTCTACCATGCTAGGTCTCTTCAGAGAGACTCAGTGTATTAGAATGAATGGCCTGCATCCCCGATCGCTGCATGGGGATGGAAGTCTTGCGCCCTTTCAGGTTTTTAGCTATTTAGATGCCGTGGTCGAACTTGACCATGACATCTAAAGGCTTAAATGATTGTGATCGGCATTATTGCTGGTCACAGACATTACCTGCGGGCATCTGCTTTTTGAAACAGCAGAGACCTGTAGGCTATGGCGCCTGCTGCACGCACGAGTGGGCACCATGTTTAAAGACCCTCCCAGCACTATACATGTACGGCACTGGGGGCCTAAGGGTTAAAGGGGTATTCCGGTTATTACATGTTATCCCCTATCCAGATAACTATTAGATCGGTGGGAGCCTACCATGGGGACCCCCACCGATCACGACAATGGGGGCCCCGTACCCCTTGCAGCCCCCTGAAAGGAACGAAGCAGCCAGTCACACATGTGCACAGCTATTTCATTCATTTCTATGGGAGTTCCAGAGATAGATGAGCACTGTATTCGGCTATCTTCTGAACTCCCATAGAAATGAGTGGAGCTGCGGTGCCCTCGTTCTTGTGATCGGTGGGGATCCCAGCGGTTGGACCCCCACCGATCTAATAGTTAGCCCCTATCTTGTGCATAGGGGAAAAATTGTAACAACTAGAACACCCCTTTAAACTGGTTTTGTCCAGAGAGGTCATGATATAGCTACTACAACCTCTCCCATCTGCAGTGACAGATGGCCACACGATTTAGTGGTTAACAGGAGTATTGCCTACAAATTCATGTGGCCATAGGCCGGCATGTGTGGGTGAGATTGCAGTCACCACATCGCGGTCACCCTGTGGAAACCCAGCCTAGATGCACTGGAACTATAACAAATTGTTTCCTGTGTAATGTAGAATGAACATGTTCAGACAAGTGGAAAAGTGTGATTACACTTACTGGGACACAATATTAACTTCACAGGCTAGAAACCGAGAATATTTGAGGATGACTCATATTTTATCACAGCCTGCAGCATGTTTTCTGCATGTAGGATGTCGCTGCATTTTTTAACTACTCCTCTCAAGTATTCATACAATGGTTAGAAGTCATAGGCAAAAAATTTAAACGGCACCCCCTCCCAGCCAAATTCCCTCCAGCCAGAGGTGTTACTTGATCAGCATGCACTTTCTATAATACTGTTGTCTTCTTATGTGGTACAAGGGTCTTTGGGCCCCCTCAGGCTCCTGGGTCTGGTAGCGACTGCTACCTCTGCACCTCTATAGCTACGCCCCTGCCAGTATCAAAGTGTAAGGGTTCATGCACACGGCCCGGATACCCGCATACAGCGGGTCCGCAATACACGGGCACCGGCCGTGTGCAGCCCCCATCATGGATCACGGACCCATTCACTTCAATGGGTCCGCAATCCTGGAGATGCGGAGCGGAGGCAAGGATCAGAACACCACGGAAGCACTATGGTGTGCTTCCGTGGTGTTACTGGCCGTGCCTCCGCACTGCAAAAAAGTAGCGCAAACGCTACTTTTTTGCTGTGTGGACCCTCGGATGCGGATCGCGGACCCCATTCAATTGGGCCCCACGGTCAGTGCCCGTGCATTGCGGACCGCAGTTTGCAGCTCGCAGCACGGGCACGGCTGGCACACGCTCGTGTGCATGAGCCCTAACTGTGTGAGTGCTGGAGCTGGGGATAAACACTGCTGCAACTGATTAGAAGCAGGCAATAGCAAGCAGTAGCAAAACTGTGTGGAATACTGCAAGAAAATTTGCATTCCTAGTGATGTGTAAGGACAGGCTCACATGTCCTTAGCTGTAATGCAGCCTCATCCCTACACTGTATCATTGCTTTTACAACTTTTGGAGCTGGCTTCTAGACTGGAGTAAGACTTGTCAAGAAAAAAAAAAAAGACTAGAGAAAATAAGTCCTAGGAGACCTCAGTATGTCATACACAAATTTTCAGGCCAATTAAAGCACTTTCAATTCAGGTAGAATTGATTTGGACATGAATCGGTCGACAAATTAAATAGAATTTTGAGCAATTCGGTCATCTCTACCAACAAGCTAATTATACTACTACTTCTACTACCTATTATATTTACGATTGTAAGTAGCTACAAATTATTCTGGCTAAACAGGCAAATAATTTAGGATTTGGCGGTACTTTCACATACAGTATGTGCTAAAGGTATCTGGAGAACAGCCTGCCAGAGTTCACTGTATCTGGCATAGCCGGGTGGTGCTGTGCATTGCCAGACCCCATTGACAATAATGGGATATGGTGGGGATTTAGCTGGTTTCTGCCATGAATGCCGGGTTTTGGCTGGACAAAAAACCAACTGGATCCCATTATAGTCCATGGACTTCGGCGGTGAACTGCAGTATCCAGCTAGGCCGGATCCAGGGAACTCAGGCAGGTTGTTTCTCTGCCAAAACAGCCTTCTGGATACCTTTAATGCAGACGTGAAACTAGCCTTACCATGTAATCGACATAAGATGCTCTCTCTATGTGTCACTTCAACATATCCCTATTCAATCTGGACATTTTAGTGCAACCCCCCCCTCCTTCCCCCCCAACAGAAACCTGTCCTTTGAAGGAGTTGTGCTTAGTTTAGATCCAGTGGATAGGGGATAACTAACTAATTGTTGGGTGTCCGACTGCTGGGACCTCTACTGATCCCAAGAACAGGGATCCCATTCTCCAAATCTGAAGGAGCGTCAGGTTGGGCTGCCAGAGATAGCCGAGTACAGTGCTTGGCTATTCCTGGCAGTCCCATAGAGAATGGCACAATCTCCCTGTTGTGTCCTTTTCTCCCTATTAGTTTCCTCCTGTTCTAGCACAAGATTCTTCAAGGGAAATCAAAAAAGTAGGATACTTATGCAGACAAAAGAACATAGCAGTGGCTAAGGGAGCTGTGTGAAGTGCTCCTCCGGACTTTTAAAATTCACCTTCCTGTTCCCTGAAAGACTTGTCCAGACCTGACAAAACTACAGTTTCCACTATTTCTGGTTCTAGCATGTAGAGGCATGCATTTTCTCTTGGATAGGTTACTATTAGTCTGATGCACTTAGATAAATGCAACAATATCGGGAAATTAGCCTTGAATTGTGGGACTTAAAATGACTTTTATGTGCAACTAAGACATTCAAAATCAATACAATCAGTACATCCCATGTTAATTTAATAGGAGGTTGACCTCTTCTTTTTGGCAGCCTGTCCCACTATCTTCTGACATCATACACTAGATCCTTTAAAATGAATCCAGATGTGATCTTGTATTGAAGGGATGGAAAGGCTGGCTGCTTCCGTTTCATCAACTCACATTTGCCATGACGGAGGATTTTCCAAAGGAAGAATGCTCAGAACTGAATTTATTTTCTCTGTCCCCTTGCACTGCAGAATTAATGTGATTAAAGAAATGTGCAGTTTATAAGTGATCTCTGTTGTGGTCGTACATGTAATACGTGTGCAGTTTTATGTTATTGATTTTGTTATTTGTATTCTTTGTTCTCCAGTGTTCGGCAGTGACTGTGCACCTTATGTGGGACCTGATTTCTCTCCCAATAGAGGACAGACATGCGTACTTTCATTCTGTGCAGGTACCTGCACAAACCGGTATTGTAGCATTCTACCGGGCACAGAGCTGGACCAGTCCCAATTCATGTGTATTTTGACTAAGTAAGTAACATAAATGAATACCATAGTACAGTTCAATAATGTTTTAGCGTTCTAGAATTTTATAGCTTTAGCTATATCTTTAGCTTTTATATTGTGTCTTGAAGCATACAATCACATATTACTACACAGGGGAGATCTATTAATACTGGAAGACCTTACTAGTATTGCAACAGTCTCTCTCCTAGTGCAGTGCCAAAGTCTTAACACAATGCCTGGCTTTGTCCTCCAACACTTTCCAAAGTAAAAAAAAAAAAGTTGGAAAACTTGGGTTGTGCCCAGTATTGCACAACATAATTTTGTAAGAAACTGTCTATTTGATAGCAGGAGATTTATCACCCGAGGTGTTACATTAGGGGAGCATCCCCGTGTCTCTTTCTACTAAGATAAAGGAGGGAGAGAGCAGAATGAGCTGACAGCCAGGAGCAGTGTGCACCTAGCTATGTACAGGAGTTACACAAACTCTACAGCAGCAAAGGGTGCATGTTCTAGTGATCAGTGAGTCCGCCCCCCAGTAATCAGGCATATATCACATTTTCTGTGGTATAATCAAAACTACAACTCATCCTGCAAAAACAATCCTTAATCGAGCTCTTTTTGATGAGAAACATAAAAATGTTTGTCACTTGGAATGCAGCAATGCAAAAAAAAAAAAAAAGTGTTTTTATTTATTGTGTTGTTGGCAGGGAAGGAGACAGGCCGGTAGGCCTGTCTCATTCATCATTCTCTACACCTGTTTTAGGCGTAGAAAATTGTCTAAATCTACTCCACCAAGGGAGCCGGCATAGATTTAGAAGCGGCGGTGGATCCTTTACACCGGCCTCTACATAACTTCGGCAGACTAGCGCAGGGCTTTATTAAGACCTTCGTGTAAAATTCTGGTCTTAATAAATGTGTCAGGGATCTGCTGCGAACACCTGCCTCCCACAGTCCCAGCCACCAGAGAGACTGATGCATTTTCCTATAGTGTGCAAGCACAGCCACTGCTGTTGGATTGTAGGGAGGTCATAACCTCTGGAAACGAGCAGTGTATAATGTGATGGAAAAATGAATGAAGCCAGCAAAGGAAGCAATATGGACAATCACAATACATTAGTAAGTGACTTGTATTAACTTTCTCTACATGATAAATGTCATTTGCTGAGGTAAGGCAACCCCTTTAAAGATTGAAAACCAGTGTACGCAAAATTTGCACTGACCAACCTTTGGGAGTTGGATGTAGTCTATTTGCATTGTTTGCAAAGGTCCCTCAGACGGGAAGATGGTCTGTTTACCTGACTTTTATTCTGTTGAAGGCAAGTCAGATAAGTGGAATAGACCTGTGCAGAAACTGAAATGAATCCTGCAGCACATCAGTATGTTTGAATTAAATTATTATTGGCGGCTTTACCGGATGAACTAGGGCAACCAAAGCTAACGAGAGCAATTTAGGTGGCACTGGTTTTACGTCACTGCTATGCAAGTGGCCTTCTCCTTCCCACCATTTTTAGCTGAAAGCACTCACTTTACAAATTAGTTTATTTAGTAAATCTGAGTGAGGACTAGAGCATCGTCACAGTTTTTCAGTGCTGCGGTTTTCCTTGTTAAAGGGATTTTCTGATCTCAGACAATGGGGGCATATCGCTAGGATATGTAGTCATTGTCTAATAGATGCGGGTCCCAGTGGTGTCGTGAACCTCGCACTGCGCATGTGCAGCCACCCTCCATTCATTTCTATGGGGCAGTCGTAAATAGCCGAGCACTGTTTCGGCTATTTCCGTCGGGCCCATAGAAGTGAATGGGAGCGGTGGCCGGTCATGCACGGTGCGCTCTTATTCTCTTTTATGGGGAGAGTGCTTGGTGGTGGCTGAACCAGAGTCCTCCAGCCACCACTTTGCCCGCTCTGTTCTCGATATAGGCGCGGGTCATAGCAGTGGGACAATGGGGGTATATCCTACTGATATTTCCCTTTAAGGTCTATTTGCTTTTTTTTCTTGCATCATGACCTTTTGTGCACTTCGTTTATAATGGCTACATAAGTTTGTAATGGTGATGCTACCAACAGCCTGTGTACGTTCTCATAGTGTCATATAGGCCTTTTTGCTGTCATCCTAAATGAGCTACATTAAAAGTGCTAGCTTAGGGTCCTTTTAGGGTACGGCCCTGTATTCAGGTTTCTTAAGGCAGTTTTAGAAGCCAGACTAAAGAGTGGATCATAAAAGGGGAGAAAGTATAAAGGATAGATACGACTTTTTTTTACCTTCTCCTGAGTTTGGCTTCAGAAAATAGATCACTTAACTTGAATGTGTGTCCGTAGTTCAGCCCGGGACGATCTGAAAAGAGGTTTGTATATTGTCAGCAGTAGATTCTTGGTTCACAAGGCAGATGTATTGCTGACCTGTGAGCATTTTTATGTATGAAAGATTAGATGAGCTGACAAAAGAGCATTCATTTGATGGCCGATTGTTACCCTGTTTACACTGGACAATGATCAGGAATCAGTTTTCTAATGAACACTCGTTCAGCTGATTATCTGCCCATGTAAAAAGGCCTTTCTAGGGTCTCTTGTACGCTACGAACTCAGCTGCAATGTGACTGGTTAGAGGCTTGACTTCTACTATTCCGATCAGACCTTTACATAGTTGCCAACTGTCCCGAATTTGGCAGGACTGTCCCTGATTTTGAGACAAATTCACGCTGTGCCAGGCCGAAAATGGGCAGTGCTATCATAAACCCCACCCATAAGTGGTCGTTCCCAGGCAAACTCTTTCATCACTCGCCTGTTTCATATTTATACAGTAGTCATAAAAATATTCTTGAAAACTGTACTTCATGAACAGGTCTATGAGACCTGTCCATAAGCAAAACTCTTTGTTGCCCATAGTAACCAATCACAGCACAGCTTACATTCTTAAAGAGCAGAATATGAAATGAGATCTGCACTGTGATTGGTTGCTATTGGCAATAAAGACAGTTTCTCTTTTACACAGGTTTCTAATTAACTTAACCACTTGTCGTTAGATAAGATGCCTGACAGATGGAAGCACATTTGCACTGCTGTCATCCCTTCTGAAGACCCCCGTACACATTAGTGTATTGTCGGCCAAGCACACTGACAGTTTAATGTGTTGGGGATCTCCTGACTCTCACAGACAGATGATATTAGAGGAGAAAAGGATCAAATGAAATTAATATTTTCACCCAATCCTTTTCAGCCATAAGGCCATAAGTGTCTGTCAGCGGCTTCCTTCTCTCTCCCCATTGAATACACATATATATGTTTGAGTGAGCCAAACATGTATGTATGAGAGAGCCAGAGGAGATAACGGACGGCCAAGAGCTATTGAACGTGTATGGCTGCCCAAAGGAGGGATACTTTGAGAGAAAATTCTAAGGAAATCAAGGCTCAAAACCTTTCATTTTTCAGATCTCCTTTGAAAAATGAAAGGTGGAATCTGATTGGTTGCTATGGGCAACTAAGGGCTCATGCACACAAATGTACTGGCTCAGTGCCCATGCTGTGGTCCGCAATGCACTGGCCGTGTGCACTCCATTGACTTGAATAGGTCCGTGATCTGCAAAATACGACCAAAGATAGAACATGTTCTATCTTTTTGCGGTGTGGAGGCACGGACCCGAAAGTCCACGGATGTGCTTCATAGTGCTTTCTGTGGGCTTCCGATCCGTTCCTCCACTCCGCAAAAGATAGGTGAAGTCCTATCTTCGGTCGTATCTTGCGGATCCCTGACCCATTCAAGTCCATGGCTCTGCATCCACAGCATAGAGTGCACACAGCCTATACCTGTGTATTGTGGACCTGCTGTTTGCGGGCTGCAATACAGGCACCATGGCCATACAATCATGTGCATGAGCCCTAAGACAGTTTTCATTAACACCAGTTTTGATTCTTTAAAATAAATAATCAATGATTTGGGTGGTGTATTGAAATGAATGAGCAGTTTTATACTATATGTGTCTTTTTCTTCTTTAAATGTTTAATTAAAACTTGCCCACTGGATAGGTGATAAATGCTGGATTGGTGGGGGGTCCGATCTCTGATTCCCCTGTTTTATTCCCAGCCACAAGACTGTGGCTAGGAGGAGTTACGACATAGAGGTGGTCAATTGTGTGTCCTGCTGCTCCATTCAAACTCTATGGCACTGAATGGAAAACAGACCTTGACGATCTACCATTTAACACCTATCCAGAAATGTTTCCGGATGGAATGCCCCTTTAATGCCAAAGTGTCCTTCATTCTCACGTAGTGAAAAAAAAATTCCTATTAGAATAGGAGTGGGAGTTGTCACGAAATGACAAAATAGTAAATTAATTCTTTAAAAAATATCTTTAATTATTGTCTTATTATGTATTTTGTATATTTAATATGATATAATATTTGACCTTAGAAATTGAATGGTGAGGCATGAACACCGAATTCCTTTTATTAATGGCAACTTTTTTTCTTTTCAATAGCCTTTACTTTGTGGTTGGATGCGGCATCGTAGTCTTCTTGTTACTGATTGTTGGAATTATTGCTTGTTGTTGCAAGTCCCTCTGTATGTGTTTTGGACTCTGTTGTCCAGGACGTTCACAAAGTAAGTAAAAGATATCTGCAGACAGTACTCTGTGACAGTGAAACTGACATATGCAATTCCATTACAGTGGAAAAAAGTGATTAATCCTTAGGCCTCATGCACACTTCTGCATCTGTTTAGCGGTCTGCAAACTGTGGAACCACAAAATCCGGATGCCGTCCTTGTGCCATCAGCATTTTTTTTTTTTACTTCAATGGGTCCATAGTCAGCATTTTTAACATATTCTATGTAGAGCAAACATAAGGATGCAGAAAGCACACAGATAATCCATATGTCCATTCCGTAAAAAGACTATATATAGAATATGTCCTATACTTGGCTGCAAAAGGCGGACTGCGGACCCATTGAAGTCAGTGGGTCAGTCATAAAATGCAAACGGCACACACATCCATATGTTTCTGATCTGCGGTTTGCATACCTCAAAACGGATATGGTAACGTGCATGAGGCCTTATTCAGTGGGGTTTTCAAGGAGACATCCACCTCTGTTCTGACATTGCTGTGGTCACCACTGTTTTTCACTTTCTGTCCCAGCTCGACATGCCAGGAAGGTCTGCTCAGCCAATCGCAGACTGATACAGGTCACCACTAAGGCCAGCAATTGGCATTTCCAGCATGTTGAGTCGAGACAGGAAGTGAAAGCAGCCTGGACGGGGGCAGAGTCGAAATTGCAGTGGCAGAGGATCAGTAGAAGTGAGGCTTTTAAGTTTTATTTTTTACCCCATTTTCAAATATTCCTTTTAAGGATAGTGAAAATGTTGCATGTTTTCCTCATGGTCTTAAAGTCATACGTATGACTTGGGCATGTGCCCACACCAAGTATGGCAAGAAACTGAGTAGAGAACAATATATTACAGATTTGTACAACATGGATCTTTAATGCAGCAGTATTCATGTAGACTTAAATGACGCTACTGTAAGAAACTACAGTTAACATAGTCTGCAGAAGCTTTATTCACATCAGTACTGCTTAGTGCTTCTAAAAAATATCAAATTTGATTCTCAGTGAGTGAAGTCATACAAAGGCCAGAAAAGTCATCTGAAGGTATAGGTGAGCTTTAAGCTCTTTAATAAACAAATGGGTTTCACCATGCCTCTTCCAGAAAGAAGAAATTAATAGACACCACATATTTTATAAACTATAACTTTATTGGAATAACCTTTAAACCAGTTTTCACTGGAAAATACAAATTCATCACTTCCCTCTTAGTTTTATTCCAGTCAAAGTTTGCAGCTCCATACACTAGTCATAAATATTAGATAAACTATGGCTGAACCTGCTGATCTTATAGGATCCTGCCAACTATCCAAAATATATTTGGAGGGGGGAAGGGGGGAGTGGTCAATACATCAATACATGAAATTGCTAAAATTTCTGTACTCTTGCCTTTTTTAGAATAATGTTAAATGGGCTTACCTGTGCTACTCAGCTGTTTGATAAGGACACAGAGCTATGCTGAGCGCTGCGGCTTCCTCACAGGTCACCAAGCAAAGCCCTGTCCATTCTATAGTGGCTGTGCTTGGTATTGCAGCTCAGGCCCATTCCCTTGAATGGGACTGGACTGCGGCTAGGCCATGTGACCAATAAACATGACGTTGCAAGCCTTGAAAGTACTGATCGACAGGGGTTTCAGGAGTGATACTCCAACCGATCAGATATTGATGACCTGATCCTGAGGAAAGATCATCAATATTAAACACCTGAAAACATGTCCAAAAAAAAGGGATCCTCCATCATTGACTTACATGGTTTTTGGTCCCAGATCCGGCTTCTTCAGTTTCCCATGCCACACAAAAAAACGCTGCTTGTAGCGCTTTTGTGTCTGTCATGGTAACGTAGCAAACGGTATGCACTCTGTTCAGTTTTGGCCCTATTGACAATGAATGGGGACTAAACTGGAGCATGGTGCTGTGGTTTTGAGAGCCTGTGCCGGATGTCAAAACCAGACAATACAACACAGAGGTGAAAGTAGCCTAAGTTAACTCTCTTGTCTTTCTACAGCTCATGTGACTACTAGCAGGGTGGCAGTCACCAACATCGTTCGCCATCAGCCCATGATGCAAATTCCATTTTCCACACCTGCCACAGGATATGTGCCTGTGGCCAACCCATCCATGTATGCTGGACAATGTCCACCACCATATCCAGGTGAGGCAACTGGTTATACCAGTTACCCGACTAAATAAGGTGGTAAGTAAGTTGTGGTCAGTATGTTGCAAGCATGGCATGAGATAACTTTCTTCAGTTCCAGTGTGGTCTTCTGTTATCTGCATGCTGCATGTTTATGTGTTGCTAACACAAGTATGAGAATGTGACAATTTTCACATTCAATTTAGTTTCAACAGTCTTTATGTACCATTTCTTTAGTTGGGATACACTTTTTGGGTATATCCATACAGGATGGGTCTGTTGCGCATTTCCTGCAGCCAGAATTCCGCATTGGTAAAAACCACATGAGATACAGGAATAAGAGTGTTTCATACCAGTCAATAACTGCTGTACGGGAAACTTCCTATTGCTCTTTGAGTTGGCAAAGTGGTTGCAGTGCAGTTGGGTACCGTGCAGCCATAAGGGCCAGAGGGGACCCTAATTAAACTAATGATGACATTGCTATTTAGTTGGCCCACATTGTTAATGGCCACACAGCAGCCACAATACTGCACAGCCATTAACAATGCAGACCAACTAAACAGTGCAGTCCTCATTAGTTTTTTTTTTTTTGTAGGGCTCGTTGTGGCCTGTACAGCCGTATGGTACCTAACTGGACAGTGACCACGTTGCAGCAGCCACATGGCCACACCAGTGGTCATACCCTTTAAAAAGAGGTTCTGCGGCAGTTAAGATGTATATTCTAAGAAGTAATGCATACATGCCAACAGTCCTGATTTTGCCAGGACAATCTCAGTAGCCAAACCACATAGGGGCAGGGGTTATGAAATTCCCATCCAAAAACAGACATTATTTGGTAGTGTGGGAGCGTAAATGTCCAGATTTTGGCTATTCAAAAATCTTAAAGAATCTTTAAATCATAAAGAATATTAGAACTCACAAAGGGGTTTCATGACTTGCATAGATGTACTCTCGCTCTGACCGTGTGCTTTCATCTGGTCATGGAAGTCCCTGGTGACTTCTAATATGCTTATAATTTACAGAAGAGGGAGAAATATTACCCCATATGTAACATAGGATTTGCTTGTCATTTCTACCTTCCTAAACCACTAGGCTTTAACATATTTGTTAAGAGATCTTTTTAAAGAATATAACACCTTCAAGGGCAGTTTTTTTTAAATTTCATTTCACTCCTTTTGGACTAAAAAAAGGTTTTTTTTACAATTTGGTCTTTATTAGAACTTTTCAGCAGTTTTGTCTTGACAGCTCAAACATTCATTATAGCTAAATTCTTATCAAACAGATTAGAATATGGCTTAAATGAGTGTTTATGAGCTGTCAGGAATTGAGAGACAAGGGTTGTAACATGAGCCATCAGAGCAGCAGAGGTTGACGGAGATGCTTATATTTCTCATGGAGCTTTATTTGTGTGCCGCAACTTAGTTTGGATATGGAACCAGTTCCTTCCTCAGGTTAAAGGAGTTATCCAACCCCTGAAATCCCCCCCCCCCAATATGCCCAGGCCCCTCACACACAATGTGCTTACCTCTCTCCCCGGCACCTGAGTCACTTCTGTAGCCTGTAGGGCCACCACTGCATCTCCCCGTCGTGTGGATGAAAACATCCGGCGTCGGGTGGGGGCAGCCAAAAGCAGGCAGTGACCGGAATCAGCCTCCCTAGCATTGCGGGTGACTCTAGGGAGACTCGTCAGGGTGCAAGGGGTAATCTTAAAGGGGTTGTCCGGACATACCCTTATATTCACCCAGGCAGCCCGCCTGAACAGGCCATGGAGCATCTCATGCTCCGATGCCCTGCGCTGGATCGCGCAGGGCAAGGGCTATTTTGTTTATATAACACACTGCCGGGCGGATGCTCCGATGCCCTGTTCAGGCGGGCTGCCTGGGTGAATTTAAAGGTATGTCCGGGTTCAGCTCTGAACCCGGACAACCCCTTTAAATTACAATATATAGAGGGCAAAAAAAGTGGACCATTTTATCCTTCCAAATAGTAGAGATAATACTGGGTTGGGATTTGACAATAGATCTGAAGACCAGGAGATCATTTGGGTGACACATCAATTTTATTTTTATCTGTTGTACCTAACGCTATTTTTGTTACAGGTGCAGATAACATGGCTTTTGAAGAAACACCATAAACCGTGCTAGTTTATATACGCTGTGTGGACAGGCGATACTACTGCATCTGCAAATAATTGGAAAATGTTACATCTCTTTCATAGTTCAAGGATTGCCCATGTGAAATCACTCTTCAACCTACTGTTTTCCTGTTTCTGTGCTGTTTTGCACATTTTTTTTATGTTAAAAATATTTTTTATTAAAGTTTCCGGTGTAAAAATGTAACATGTATAAGAATTGTATAATTCAACAGGTCAGTTCCCACTTCATTGTATGCGACCATAAATGATTCCTATAGAAAGTACAAAAACACTCATATGGAAAAATAAAAAAGTTATGGCTTTTGGAAGGCTTGGAGTAAAAAACGAAAATGAAAAAACAGAAAATGTAACGGTCTTGAAGAGTGGGATTGCCAGAGTTCTGTACTCTGCTATCTCTGACAGTCCCATTCAGAATATATGGAGCAGCAGGGTGTATGCTCTGCCTGCCGCTACTTCAGGAAAAGAACATGGGATTCTTGTTCTCGGGATCATTGAGTGTCCCAGCGGTCAGACCATTATTGATCATTTAGTTATCCAGTGCCCTATAGAGAGGGTATAACTTTTAAGCCTGGCACAATTCCTTTAACCCCTTAAGCCGGTGTGTCACAGTGCTACAGGGGATGTATGGAGCAGGTCCGCTCCACACACGGCAGGTGCCGGCTGTATCATACAGCCAGCACACGGCCATACTGACAGTGAGCTGCAATTGCACCGCCCTGTCATTTAACCCCTCAAGTGCCGTGATCAACTCTAATCGGCACCTGAGTGAAGACAGAGAGATGCGGTTCCCTCTGCCTTCTGATCGGAGCCCCCACAGTGAAATCGCAGGGCTCCGATTGGTTTACATGGCAGCCTCGACGCTGCTGAAGCGATCCAAGCCTGCCATGGCTTTCTCCATACTTAGCTATGCACGAAGCATAGCTCAGAATGGAGACTGTAAAAATACTATTCACCCTAATAGATCTTTATTAGGGTGAACATTAAAATATTAAGTCTAAATCATCCCCCTTTCCCAATTTTACATATAAAAACATAAATACAATAAAAAAAACATATTAGGTATCGTCACATCTGGCCTGGTACTTAAGGGGTTAAATATGTATACCAGACAAAAGAAGGCATATAAAAGTGGGACACAGAAACGCCTCATATGTTCAGGCACAAACATCACTTTTTCACCAATGTGAAACACCGATGTAAACAATAATACCACCACACAGTGACCATGCTGTCACTGCACAGTAAAAAACGTACCTCCCAATGTCCCCACGCTGTTATCCCACCACTTGTGGCCTGCCATCTTCAAAACGAGGCAGGCAATGACATCACTGAGGCGCATTAACCCTTCATGTGCCGCGGTCAGTGCTGACCGCGGCACATGTGGTGTGCGGGAGTAAATGAATTCAGGATGGCGAGCAGGGGGGCCATTGGGTCCGCGCGCTGCTGTGACGGGGACCCGATGGCTCGGATAGCAGCCCGATGCCTTCCTTAGGCATCGTGGCTGCTCTCCCTGCTCCCTGCGTCCAGGAAGCAGGCTGTAAGTGTATTACACTGAGTAATACACTTACAACCAATGCATTACAATACAAAAGTATTGTGATGCATTGTAAAGGGGATCAGACCCCCAAAAGTTAAATAAAGTGGGAAAAAAAAGTTAAAAAATAAAGTTTCCTAAAAAAAAATAATAAAAGCTTCAAGTAAAAAAAAAAAGCCATTTTCCCAAAAAAAAGTTAAAAAAAAATTGTAAAAAAAAAGGTAAAAAAAGAAAGCTAAACATATTAGGTATTGCCGCGTCCGTATCGACCGGCTCTATAAAAATATCATGTCATCCACCCCGCCAGGTGAACGCAGTAAAAAAAAAAAAAGTGCCAAAACAGACATTTTTTGGTCACCTTCTCTTACAAAAAGTGTAATAGCAGGCGATCAAAAAGGCGTATTTGTCCCAAAATGGTACCAATCAAACCATCATCTTGTCCCGCAAATATGATACCCTACTTGAGACAATCGCCCGAAAAATAAAAAAAATATCGCTCTCTGAAAATGGCAACACAAAAAAAAAGATTTTATTCTGTTCAAAAATAAATCTAATGTGTATAACTTTCCAAAAATAAAAAAGTTACACATATTGGGCACCGCTGCGTCCGTAACAACCTGCTCTATAAAAATATTACATGAGATGGCCCCCCAGGCGAATGCTGTAAAAAATTCTTTTTAAAAAACTATGCCATAACAGCCATTTTTTTTCACCTTGCCTCACAAAAAGTGTAATACCACACGATCAAAAAGGCGTATGTACCCCAAAATGGTACCAATCAAACCGTCATCTCGTCCCGTAAAAAATGAGCCCCCACATAAGACAATAACTAAAAAAAATAAATATCAATGGCTCCCCCAAACCAATCCATCAAAATCTGTGTTGTAAAATCCATATGGCGCTCTTTCTGTTCTGAGTCCTGCCATGTGTCCCCACAGCAGTTTACCACCACATATGGGGTGTTGCCGTATTCAGGAGAAAATGGGTAACAAATTATGGGGTGCTTTTCTCCTGTTACCCCTTGTGAAAATGAAAAATTTGGGGCTAAAGCAACATTTTATTGGAAGAAATGAAACTTTTCATTTTCACAGCCAAGTGTTTCCAAATTCCGTAAAACACTTAGGGGGTCAAAGTGGCCAGTACCCCCCTTAATATATTCTTTGAAGGGTGTAGTTTCCAAAATGGGGTCACTTTTTGAGGGTTTCCACTGTAGGGGTACGTCGGGGTCTCTCAATTACAAAATGGTGCCTAAAAACCATTCTAGAAAATCTGCCTCCAAAATCCATATGGCGCTCCTTTCCTTCTGACCACTGCCACAAACCCATAGAGACGTTTACCACCACATATGGGGTATTTCTGTAAACTGCAGAATCAGAGCAATGTATATTGAGGTTTAGTTTGCTGTTAACCCTTGCTGTTTTGCAAGAAAAAAAATTATTAATCTACCCAAAAAAGTGAAATTTTGAAATTTCACCTCCATTTTCCATTAATTCTTGTGGAACACCTCAAGGGTTAACAAAGTTTGTAACAGCAGTTTTTTATAATTTGAGGGGTGTCGTTACTAAAATGGGGTCATTTATGGGTGGTTTCCATTACGTAAGCCACTCAAAATCACTTTATATCTCAATTGGTGCTTAAAAAAATGGTTTTGGAAATTTTGTTGAAAATTTGAAAAATGGCTTCTAAACTTCTAAGCCCTCTAACGTCCCAAAAAAGTAAAATGACATTTATAAAATGATGCCAACATAAAGTATACATATGGGGAATGTAAAATAATAACTATTTTTGGAGGTATTACTATGTATTTTGAAAGTAGAGAAATTGACATTTTGAAATTTGCAAATTTTTCCAAATTTTTGCTAAATTTGGTATTTTTTTTTATAAATAAAAATGAAGTATTTTGCCACAAATTTACTACTATCGTGAAGCACAATATGTGACAAGAAAACAATATTAGAATGGCCTGGATAAGTAAAAGCGTTCCAAAGTTATTACCACATAAAGTGACACATGTCAGATTTGCAAAAAACGGCCTGGGATTTGAGGTGAAAAGTGGCCCGGTACTGAAAGGGTTAAACCAAGCCAAGTCATATTTTATTATTATTATTTATTTTATTAAAGCGCCATTCATTCCATAGCGCTGTATACATGATAAGAGACAATTGACGAGTTACAAACTGGTACACAAGGAGAGAGGGCCCTGCCCGTGAAGGCTTACAATCTATATGGTATGGAGGAAGGACACAGTAGGTGAGGGTAAAGCTGGTCATGGCAGCAGCAGGGTCACTGGTTGTAGGCTTATGGTAGGGTATGAAGCCTAGATGCCATAGACGTGCATTACCCTCACAGATGAAAACCTTGCACTCCCTCTTTCAGCTGCTCACAACCTCAGGGGTTCGTCTGCTACACACGGTCTCAGCAGTTCACTGGAGTCCCTTGGGTTCAAACTGGATGATACTGACTGACAGGACTGGTAGTTGCTCCTTCAGCAGCCTTGCTTCACTACACACACCAAACTCAATAAGACCAGGAAAAGCCAGCCGAAGGGATTAGGGCTCATGCACATGACCGTATGTATTTTGTGGTCCGCAAAAGACGAATCTGTGTGACGTCCGTATTGCATCAGTTTTTTTGTGAATCCATTGTAACAATGCCTGTCCTCGTCCACAAAACAGACAGGAATAGGACATGTTCTATTTGTTTTGCGGAACGGACATGCAGCCAGAATGCACATGGAGTCATTCCCTGTTTTTTTCAAGCCCAGTTGAAGTGAATGGTATACAGACCTGTTAAAAAACAGAACAGAAACGGAAGAAAAATACGTTGAGTCCTTAAAGAGGTTGTCCGCGTTTTTATATTGATGACCTATCCTCAGGATAGGTTGTCAATATCAGATTGGCGATCAGTGCATGAGCACTGCCTTCTCTTCACAGTTTACCTGATTGGCGTCGCAACTGGAGCGGTAAGCGGTGTAATTACAACGAAGCCATTCCATTGCTATCCTTCTTATCATGCAACGCATTACAATACTGTAGCAACATCTTATTTGTCAACTTCTTCTCTAAGTCTTAGCTTTCTACTCTAATACATTCTTCCTCTGAAACTCTTTATGCATCCTCCCAGCAGTCACACGAATAACACACACACAACTCAACCTGCCACCTCTGTGTTCACAGCCCTGTGTCACGCTACAGTAATGTATGATTTTGATGCTTCCTACAGTTAAAAATCTGTTTTTCCTCATGGGCCATATTATTGGCTTATCTACACGAGGCTGAAGTTGGTTTCTTATTAGGCCAGTTTCTTATTCGAGGCTGAAGTTGGTTTCTTATTCGTCAGTTTCTTATTCACATCATTTTTATTTTTTGTTTATATTTAAGGATTTTGAGGACACCTTATCAACAGTGTAATAAAAAGTTCCAGTGAGCTGAGCCTAATGTAATTCAGTTGAAAGCAGCATGAAAATACAAAAGATGGGCACAAAATGGGCATCAAAGTGGGCACAAAGAAAGTGTGATTTAAGAAATTAAATGAATTCGGGCCAGAAATCTCGCACTGCAAACATACAAAGGTTGATGCCCTGCATCAGGTAGACTGGACTTCAGCCTGGCCCGAACAGGTTCTGGGCATGAAAACTGGCATCAAAGTGGGCAGACAGGCACTTTTCACTGAGTTGAATAAGTAACTGATGTTTTTAAGAGGTTAAATTAATTCGGGCCAAAGATCTCGTACTGCCAACATGCAGAGGGTGATGCCCCGCATCAGATACAGTGGAGTTCATCCTGGCCCGAACAGGTTTTGGTCATGAAAACTGGCATCCAAGTGGGCAAACAGGCACTTTTCACTGAGCTGAATAAGTAACTGATGTTTTTAAGGGGTTAAATGAATTCGGGCAAGAGATCTCGCACTGCCAACATACAAAGGGTGAAGCCCCACATCAGATACAGTTGAAGTCAGCCTGGCCCGAATAGGTTCTGTGCATGAAAACTGGCATCAAAGTGGGCAGACAGGCACTTTTCACTGTGTTGAATAAGTAACTGATGTGTTTTAGGGGTTAAATGAATTCAGGCCAGAGATCTCACACTGCCAACATACAGAGGGTGATGCCCCGCCTGGCCCGAACAGGTTCTGGGCATGAAAACTGGCATCAAAGTGGGCAGACAAGCACTTTTCACTGATTTGAATAACTAACTGATGTGTTTAAGGGGTTACATGAATTTGGGCCAGTGATCTAGCACTACCAACATACGCAGGGTGGAGCCCCGCATCAGATACAGTGGAGATCAGCCTGGCCCGAACAAGTTCTGGGCATGAAAACTGTTATCAAAGTGGGCAGACAGGCACTTTTCATTGATTTGAATAAGTAACTGATGTTTTAAGGGGTTAAATGACTTCGGGCCAGAGATCTCGCACTGCCAACATACGCAGGGTGAAGCCCCGCATCAGATCCAGTGGATTTCAGCCTGGCCCGAACAGGTTTTGGGCATGAAAACTGGCATCAAAGTGGGCAGACAGGCACTTTTCACTGATTTGAATAAGTAACTGATGTTTTTAAGGGGTTAAATGAATTCGGGCCAGAGATCTCACATGACCAACATACAAAAGGTGATGCCCTGCATCAGATACAGTGGAGATCTGCCTGGCCAGAACAGGTTCTGGGCATGAAAACTGGCATCCAAGTGGGCAGACAGTCACTTTTCACTGATTTTATTAAGTAACTGATGTTTTTAAGGGGTTAAACGAATTCGGGCCAGTGATCTCGCATTGCCAACATGCAGAGGGTAATGCCACGCATCAGATACAGTGGAGTTCAGCCTGGCCTGAACAGGTTCTGGGCATAAAAACTGGCATCAAAGTGGGCAAACAGGCACATTTTACTGATTTGAATAAGTAACTGATGTTTTTAAGGGGTTAAATAAATTCGGGCCAGTAATCTCGCACTGCCAACATACAGAGGGCGATGCCCCGCATCAGATACAGTTGAGTTCAGCCTGGCCCGAACAGGTTTTGGGCATGAAAACTGGCATCAAAGTGGGCAGACAGGTACTTTTGACTGATTTGAATAAGTAACTGATGTTTTTAAAGGGTTAAATGAATCCAGGCCAGAGATCTTGCACTGCCAACATACAGAGGGTGATGTCCTGCATCAGATACAGTTGATTTCAGCCTGGCCCGAACAGGTTTTGGGCATGAAAACTGGCATCAAAGTGGGCAAACAGGCACTTTTGACTGATTTGAATAAGTAACTGATGTTTTTAAGGGGTTAAATGAATTCGGGCCAGTGATCTCACATGACCAACATACAAAAGGTGATGCCCTGCATCAGATAGACTGGAATTCAGCCTGGCCCGAACAGGTTCTGGGCATGAAAACTGGCATCAAAGTGGGCAGACAGGCACTTTTCACTGTGTTGAATAAGTAACTGATGTTTTTAAAGGGTTAAATGAATTCGGGCCAGAGATCTCACACTGCCAACATACAGAGGGTGATGTCCTGCATCAGATACAGTGGAGATCTGCGTGGCCAGAACAGGTTCTGGGCATGAAAACTGGCATCAAAGTGGGCAGACAGGCACTTTTCACTGATTTTATTAAGTAACTGATGTTTTTAAGGGGTTAAATGAATTCGGGCCAGTGATCTCGCATTGCCAACATGCAGAGGGTGATGCCATGCATCAGATACAGTTGAGTTCAGCCTGGCCCGAACAGGTTTTGGGCATGAAAACTGGCATCAAAGTGGGCAAACAGGCACTTTTGACTGATTTGAATAAGTAACTGATGTTTTTAAGGGGTTAAATGAACTCGGGCCAGTGATCTCACGCTGCCAGCATACAGAGGATGATGCCCCGCATCAGATATAGTGAAGATCAGCCTGGCCCGAAAAAAGGTTCTGGGCATGAAAACTGGCATCAAAGTGGGCAGACAGGCACTTTTCACTATGTTGAATAAGTAACTGATGTGTTTTAGGGGTTAAATGAATTCGGGCCAGAGATCTCACACAGCCAACATACAGAGGGTGGTGCTCCGCATCAGATATAGTGAAGATCAGCCTGGCCCGAACAGGTTCTGGGCATGAAAACTGGCATCAAAGTGGGCAGACAGGCACTTTTCACTGAGTTGAATAAGTGATGTGTTTTAGGGGTTAAATGAATTCGGGCCAGAAATCTCACACTGCCAACATACAGAGGAGTGGATACAGTGGAGTTCAGCCTGGCCCGAACAGGTTCTGGGCATGAAAACCGGCATCAAAGTGGGGAGACAGGCACTTTTCACTGATTTGAATAAGTAACTGATATTTTTAAGGGGTAAATGAATTGGGGTCAGTGATCTTACACTGCCAACATACAGAGGGTGATGCCCCACATCAGATACAGTGGAGATCAGCCTGGCCCAATCAGGTTCTGGGCATGAAAACTGGTATCAAAGTGGGCAGACATGCACTTTTCACTGATTTGAATAAGTAACTGATGTTTTAAGGGGTTAAATGATTTCGGGTCAGTGATCTTCAATGCCAACATACAAAGGGTGATGACCCGCATCAGATATAGTGGAGTTCAGCCTGGCCCAATCAGGTTCTGGGCATGAAAACTGGATCCAAGTGGGCAGACAGGCATTTTTCACTGATTTGAATAAGTAACTGATGTGTTTAAGGGGTTAAATGAATTTGGGCCAGTGATCTAGCACTGCCAACATACAGAGGGTGATGCCCTGCATCAAAAACATTGGAGTTCAGCCTGGCTCAAATAGGTTTTGGGCATGAAAACTTGCATCAAAGTGGGCAGACAGGCACTTTTTACTAGACATAGTAAGGCCACCAGGTCTCTGAGATAATGTCAATTTAGAGACCATAAAACTTTCAAAAGTCTTATCTGCTGTAAGATAATGAAGGACTCCTTCTCAAGGTCTTTGATAGTCTGTTGTTTTTCACATGTCCTTTCATCTCCCCATGTCTCTGCTCTTATTGTGTGTGTATATATATATATATCTTCATCCATTCTTATAGTACACCTGATGAAGGGACTGATGTTGTTCTGAGAGCTCGCTATGTAATATCATTACTTCTATTTTTGTTAGACTACTTTCACACTTGAGTTTTTGTGGATCCGGCATGGATTAGCAAAAACGCATCCGTTACTGATAATACAACCATCTGCATCTGTTATGAATGGATTCGGTTGTATTATCTTTAACATAGCCAAGATGGATCCGTCATTAACTCCACTGAAAGTCAATGGAGGACGGATCAGTTTTCTATTGTGTCAGAGAAAACGTATCCATCCCATTGACTTGCATTGTGGGTCATGACGGATCCGTCTTGCTCTGCATCACAGGACGGAAATTAAACCCTAGCATGATGCTCTCCGGTATGAGAACGGAAAGGAATGCATTTTGGAGCATTTCCATTTTGTGAGTTCTGTTTTGCCCCCATTGACAATAAATGTTTTTGTTTTTTTTCCGGTATTGAAACCCTATGATGGATCTCAATACTGGAAAATGGAAACGCTAGTGTGAAAATACCTCCATCAGTTTCCTAAAAGGGTGCATGATGGTAGTGTTGTGTGGGATGCCATATTTATAATCATCTCTTTTATTAAACAGTGTAAAATCTGCATTTAAAAAATCAACAATTGTCATTTTGTTGATTTCAAAATTCGCACTTCAGGTCAATGTCTGCTCGTAAAAAAAAAGGAAAGTATACATGAGATCTGTATAATCCTATACACTGTGATGGTACGGTATTAGGCTGCACCAGATACTTATTCAAATCAGTGAAAGTGCCTGTTTGCCCACTTTGATGCCAGTTTTTATGCTCAAAACCTGTTCGGGCCAGGCTGAACTCCAGTCTATCTGATGCAGGGCATCACCCTCTGCATGTTGGCAGTGCGAGATCACTGGCCTAAATTCATTTAACCCCCTTAAAAACATCAGATACTTATTCAACTTAGTGAAAAGTGTGCCCACTTTGATGCCAGTTTTCATGCCCAGAACCTGTTCGGGCCAGGCTGAACTCCACTGCATCTGATGCGGGTCATCACCCTCTGTATGTTGACAGTGCGAGATCTCTGGCCCGAAGTCATTTAACCCCTAAAATTCATTTAACCCCTAAAACACATCAGTTACTTATTCAACACAGTGAAAAGTGCCTGTCTGCCCACTTTGATGCCAGTTTTCATGCCCAGAACCTGTTCATTCCAGGCTGAAGTCCAGTCTATCTGATGCAGGGCATCACCCTTTGTATGTTGGCAGTGCGAGATTTCTGGCCCGAATTCATTTAGTTTCTTAAATTACACTTTCTTTGTGCCCACTTTGATGCCCATTTTGTACGCATCTTTTGTATTTTCATGCTGCTTTCAACTGATTTACATTAAGCTCGGCTCACTGGAACTTTTTATTGCACTGTTTATAAGGTGTCCTCAAAATACAATCCTTAAAAAAAAAAAAAAAAAAATGATGTAAATAAGAAACTGACGAATAAGAATCCAACTTCAGCCTCGAATAAGAAACTGGCCGAATAAGAAACCAACTTCGGCCTCATCTTATCTACAGAGTATTGTGTGTTAGCTCTGATTTTTGTGTTAACCCCTTCGCGCCCAGCGGGTGCGGCGGGCGTCATGGCCGGCAAGTCTCTGCTGTTTCTAACAGCAGAGACTTGCCGCTACTTACCGCCATCGGCGGCGTCTTCCTGGTTGATTAGATGCCGTGATCACGGCATCTAGTTGCGTTTCAACCCGGAAGCATTCGCTTCCGGGTGGTGTACAGACACCCCGTGTGGCCAATCGGGGTGTCTGTACACCATATGAAAACTGTAATCCTCGCTGGTGAGGATTACAGTTTTCAAAGTGCAATTCTTATTCTGGCCACTAGATGGCAGGCCAGGATAAGAAATGAGCAATTAATGGATTTCTGAGTCTATAAAATCCATAATTGCTCATAAAGAAAAAAAAAGCCACAATATATAAGCCCATATTTGAGCTTTCTAATAGTAAAAAAAAATAAATAAAAAATGTTAAAAAATATATAAAAAATAAAAAAGATGTAAAAGTTCAAATCACCCCCCTTTCCGTATAAGTAAAAAATAAATACCTAAATAACAATAAATATACACATCATGGGTATCACCATGACCGAAAACGCCCGTACTTTTAAAATATAAAAAAAAATTCCAATACGGCGAATTGTGTGGGGGAAAAAAGCGTCCAAATGGCGATTTGCCGTTTTTTGTCGCTTTTTTTTCCTAAAAAAAATTAAATAAAAAGTGATCAAAAAGTCATACACACCCCAGATTGGTATCAATAAAAACTTCAGATCGTCTCGCAAAAAATGAGCCCCCATACAGCTCTGTACACATAAATACCAAAAAGTTATAGGGGTCAAGATTTGACAAGGAAAAAAAAAAAAAAAAAAAGGGCAACTTTCTAATTATTTTATCACTATGAAAACGCAGGAAAAACTATACATATTAGGTATTGTCGGATTCGTACTGACCAGTAAAATGAAAGTAACGGATCAGTTTTAATGCACATCGAACGCTGTAAATAAGAAACCCGTAGAACTGTAGCGGAATAGCGTTTTCTTTGCAATTTCACCCGGTTTGGATTTTTTTTCCCGCTTCCCACTACACCATATGCAATATTAAATGGTGGCGTTGGAAAGTACAACTTGTCCCGCAAAAAACAAGCCCTCATACAGCTATGTGAACAGAAAAATAAAAGAGTTATGGCTGTTTGAAGGCAGGGAGCGCAAAACGAAAATGCAGAACCGAAAAAAGCTCCGGGCGCGAAAGGGTTAAAGGGAGTCTTTCACCTGTTTTTCACTTATATAACTAACAGCAGTGCCCCACAAAAGATTGTATACACATCCCAGACATACCTGTGTGCACTTTGTGTCTATATTACATGTCCAGGAAAGCACTTTTATTCTGCGGAAAACAGCTCCCAAGTGCCCAGCGGAGAGTGAAACTAAAAACAGCTTTCTCTCCTGACTCGATTTCTAACAGCTATATCTTCTGATATACTGGATATAACGCTGAGATTTTGGTATCATTTGAAAGCTTTCAAAGAAGGTAAGAAACATTTTTCTATCTGCTACCAATCCCAAGATATGAGCAGCTAAAGCATACCTCCCCTCTTCAGTCTGGTTTGCTTTGGGCACTTACAGCAGCAGAGCTGAGCACTTGGGAGCTGTTTTCCTGCAGAATAAAAGTGCTTTTTCTGAACATGTAATACAGACACACAGTGCACTCAGGTATGTCTGGGATGTGCATGCAACCTTCTGCGGGGCACTGCTCTTAGTTATATTGGTGAAAAACAGGTGAAAGACTCCCTTTAATTATGTTAATGTGAAACATAATATTATACACAATACTCTTTAGGCTTCTTTCACATCTACAATAGGTCTCCGGCAGGTTATTCCAGCAAAGAACGGCCAGCCGGAGCTCTCTGGCATAGCCGCAATGCCCACCGGCCCCATTGACTATAATGGGATCCAGCAAAGATCCAATCACTACTTGGACCAGACAGAAATTGTTGCGTGCAGTCACTGGAGCCAGCGGGTATTGCAGCAACATCCGGCTACGATGGATCCAGAGAGCTCTGGCAAGCTGTCCCAGCAGAGCACCTATTACAGATATGAAACTAGCCTTACAATAGGAATCCGTATGCTTCATGTTAGAGAGAAAGAGAAGCAGTGCTTTTTGAATATTGTTATATGGGAAAATAATCCTTTTGTCTTGTCATGCATACAATCAAATGTTAGTGATCATTGGGCAGAAAGTCTGCCTATGTAATACACCCTTTACTCACAGCTATCTCTGTATACACAAGTACACAAATAATGCTGTCAAGGCCTAATAAGATCTCCAATGTTAACAATAAAGTCAGTCAAAGTTAAATGACTAATTAACCACTAAACAATATAAAAAAATACACTGTATATATGTCTTTTTTTTAACATGGTGCAACACATAACTTATGATACATCCAATATTAGTAAATTCAAAGTGCAGTTACTAGCACCAGTTACTGGAGGCAGGTGGGGTGGCTGCAACTTGGACACTTGGTATAGGTGTCCACTGTAAGGTCCAACTTTATCTGGACTAGTGGTAGTTTTGGGTAATGGGTGTCTGAGCTGTAATCCCTTACCTTGCAGTGTCTGAAATGCAGGCTTTTGTTGTTCACTCTGCTGTCTTGCTGACTTTTATTATTTTCACATGTTATCTACAGTAATAAAATGTTATGGTAACAATTGGTGGTTGCCTTTGGGTTTGAATTCAGCAGTACTTCAATAATATGAAATCTTACTTCTAAAATGAAAATAGTTTGGGATATTAATAAATATCAATTGCAATATAAACATATTTCAAGTTTACCTGACAATTTTCACATTAAAGTTTTCAATAAAAGAAGATGGAACCTTAGAGGTTAGGGCCATGAATCATGTCATTGTTTGTGAGTTCATCACATTTTTCCAAGACATACCGAGCTTAAACATAACAACGAATCTATAAAATTACTATAATAATGTATTCACAAATATACATGAAATGAAAATTTGTAAGCATATTGCTATAAAGTGCACCTTGTGGAGAAACAAAATAATCTGCAAGGGTGTCACGAACAGAAATTCCAGACATTGTGGGCTTATGATGTTACAGAGTTGGAAAGCAGTGATGTAGGCTCCTCATATCTTCAGCTTTGCGGCCCTCCTGAGTTAAAACAAAATTATGCAGCCCACAGCAGGCTTTGATGACTGCATCCACATTTTCAAAATTAAGCTGAATGGAAGATAAAAAAATCACCCTCCCACAATTTTTCAGCAAGTATGGGAACAGCACATTCAACCTAACGCTATAATCTTGCTCGTTGGTCGTTATAAACTCTTCTTTTAACACCCAGCCCACTCTTATGAAAAGACCTCACAAGGTTAGTGGAAAAAGTAAAAGCGTAATCTGTAACAAAGGCATGTGAGGGGCAGGTAGAAGAGTTTAAGGTTGGAAAGTCCAAATCATTGGTCAACAGGCATCTACCATAAGAGCCAACATCCACCATAACAAATTTATACTATAGGGGTCATTTACTATTGTGAAATACACCTAAACTAGGTTTTAGGCGCAGATGGTGGCGCAACAGTTAGTTGCACTGCTATCTGCAATTTTGTCCCACTCACGTCAGGCCTAAAATTGTGGGCGAGGAAGGGGACGGGCCGGGAAGCCCATTTCATTCATCATTTTCTACTCCTGTTATAGGCATAGAAAATGGTCTAAATGTAAGACAACTCAGAAGATGTCTTACATTTAGAAATGGCGCTGATGCGCCGAGTAATGGAGAGGCCTGCACCTCTTCATAACTTCAGCGGATCCTCTGCCAGCTATGGGGCTTTATTTAGATGCCGTACTTAATAAATGTGCCCCCATGTGTCTGCCATAGCCAACAAAACAACAGAATAAAACTTTTTATAATAGAAAAGTGAGACCCAGACCAGGATGGCACCCTAACGTGTACATGCTTGCCATCCCAGGTACTTACACAGTTTGGGAAATTAGCCAGGGAGTTAAACTGTGCAGAGATCTGTAGCCAGTCTTCCTTGGTTGGAGCAGGCAAATAGATGTGTTGCATAACTTGCCAGATGACATCACAGGTTGATTTGACAATCAATGCAATAGTTGAAATGCCAAAAAGAAAATAAATAATAAGAAATAAGTTCCCTTAGCCAGAAAACGGAAGAAATAAAAGGAAATAATAAATACAAGTGAACATGAATATTTTTCCTTTAAAACATTTAAATAGTCCATTAACCACTTCCCATCTGGGCCATTTACCCCCTTCCTGACCAGGCCTAATTTTGCAAATCTGACATGTGTGACTTCACGTGGTAATAACTTTGGAACGCTTTTACTTATCCAAGCGATTCTGAGATTGTTTTCTCGTGACACATTGTACTTCAAGTTAATAGTAAATTTGAGTCGATAAGTTTTAATTTTATTTATAAAAAAAATCCAAAAGTTAACGAAAATTTGAAAAAATTCATTGTTTTCTAAATTTGAATCTCTCTGCCTTTAAGACAGATAGTGATACCCCATAAAATCCTTTTTAATTTACATTCCCCATATGTCTACTTTATGTTGGCATCATTTTGGTAGTGTCATTTTATTTTTTTAGGACAGTAGAAGGTTTAGAATTTTAGACGCATTTTTTGCAAATTTGCAAAATCAACTTTTTTAAGGACCAGTTCAGTTCTGAAGTCAGTTTGTGAGGCTTACATAATAGAAACCACCCATAAATTACCCCATTTTAGAAATTACACCCCTCAAACTATTCAAAACTGGTTTTAGAAATGTTGTTAACCCTTTAAGTATTCCACAGGAATTAAAGCAAAATAGATGTGAAATTTCAAAATTTCACTTTTTTTGCAGATTTACCATTTTAATCATTTTTTCCCTGTAACACATCAAGGGTTAACAACAAAACAAAACCCAATATTTATTAACCCGATTCTGCAGTTTGCAGAAACACCCCACATGTGGTCGTAAACTGTTATTTGGGGATACGCCAGGGCTCAGAAGTGGAGGAGCAGCATCTGCATTTTCTAACATGGAATTTTTTGTCATGGTTTGTAAGAGTGATAACTTTTTAATTTATTTGTGGACTGAGCTGCGTGAGGTTTTATTTTTTGCGGGACAAGCTGTGCTTTGTATTGGCACCACTTTGGGGTACATCTGCCTTTCTGATCACTTTTTAATCTAATTTTTGTGAGGTTAACTTAAAAAAAAAGCAGTTATGGGGCATTTTTCTATATTTTTTTTTACACCGTTCACTTGATGGGGTAGATCATGTGATATTTTTGTAGAGCCAGTTGTTACGGATGCAACTGTACCAAATATGTCTATTTTTTATTTATTTTTTTTAACGTTTTATACAATAAGAGCATTTTTAGAAAAAAAAATCATGTTTTTGTGTTGCAATTTTGGGACGCATACGACTTTTGGATTGTTTGATATTATGTTTTTTGGTAGGTGAGGCGACAAAAAAAAGCTGTTTTGGCATAATTTTTATTATATTTTTTTTACGCAGTTCACTTGATGGGGTAGATCATGTGATATTTTTATAGAGCCGGTCATTGCAGACGCGGTGATACCAAATATGTCTATTTTATTTATTTATTTTTATTTGTAACATTTTTTTAATGACATATTTGGGGGAAAATTATTATTTTTTATATGTGATTTTTATATTATTTTTTTATATAATACTCTATTTTTTTTAATTATTATTTTATTTTTTATTTTACACTTTGTGTCCCCCATAAGGTCATACAAGACCTCAGGGGGACATTTAACTTTACTTATTTTTTTTTTTTTTTTTTACACTTGATTTCTCCTGTAACTGGGGCTGACATAGTAGCCCCAGTTACAGGGGAAATACATCCCCAGAGAGGCTGTACAGCATAATACTATGCTGTACAACCTCAGTGCAGAGCTGATCGGGTCTATGAGAGACCCGGCAGCTCCTGCACGCTCCTGGCCCCGGCGATCATGTGACCGTCAGGCCGGAACAGGAAGCGCAATAGCGCTTCCTGCTCTGTATACACAGCGCTCGGTGAGCGCTGTGTATACACCGATCTACAAGGCAGGGACCCCTGGGAACGGTCCCTGCCTTCTCTTTGGGGTACCCTGCTGTCACTGTACTGTGTCGCTGTACCCCACTGTGCAGCTGCACGATTAGCATGCAGCTGCTATTTCTGAATGGACGTTCAGAAACGTCCATTCAGAAATTAACAACCACTTCACGGACGTTTATAGTCAATGGGAGGACGTAAAGTGGTTAACACACTTACCACAGGATCGCAAGTTTTCGTTCCTCTACAGAAATACATTGACTAATATTGGCATTGAGAAGTGTTAGGTGGGGACAAAGAACAGGCAGAAGCAACATACACTAAAACAATTGCCACCATGACTTAACAAATCCTGAAAACAGAAAAGCAAAATGGCCATTGTTTATCTTCTGAGATACCAAAGGGTGTTCCCACAGACTGTTAGACATCTACAGAGGCTGAAGTTGTCCCCTCCTCATCAATCTCCACCTAATAAGCCACAGTAACAATGTGATTAGGTGGCATATTAGTGGATGGAAAAACAGGACCTGGAGAAGGAGCAGACACAGATATTTTGGGTCTTCAAACAAACCCTGATGCAAGCCAAACACTATAATAATTACAGTGCCTTGCAAAAGTATTCGGCCCCCTGGAACTTTTCAACCTTTTGCCACATTTCAGGCTTCAAACAAAACGATATAACATTTTAAATTTTTGGTGAAGAATCAACAACAAGTGGATCACAATTGTGAAGTGGAACAAAATTTATTGGATCGTTTAAACTTTTTTTGTAATAATAAAACTGAAAAGTTGGGCGTGCAAAATTATTCGGCCCATTTACTTTCAGTTCAGAAAACTCACTCCAGAAGTTCATTGAGGATCTCTGAATGATCCAATGTTGTCCTAAATGACTGATGAAGATAAATAGAATCCACCTGTTCTGTTTAAAGCACAGAGAGCATCATGAAGACCAAGAAACACACCAGGCAGGTCCGTGATACTGTTGTGGAGAAGTTTAAATCGGACTTGGATACCAAAAGATTTCCCAAGCTTTAAACATCCCAAGGAGCACTGTGCAAGCGATCATATGGAAATGGAAGGAGTATCAGACCACTGCAAATCTACCAAGACCCGGCTGTCCCTCTAAACTTTTATCTCAAACAAGGAGAAGACTGATCAGAGATGCAGCCAAGAGGCCCATGATCACTCTGAATGAACTGCAGAGATCTACAGCTGAGGTGGGAGAGTCTGTCCATAGCACAACAATCAGTCGAACACTTCACAAATCTGGCCTTTATGGAAGAGTGGCAAGAAGAAAGCCATTTCTCAAAGATATCCATACGAAAAAGTTCCGGGTAAGGTTTGGCAAGATAAAGAGAGGCCATGCGTTTTTTTCTTTTGCGACCTTGCAGGCATTCCGTTATTGGACGGTAGGAGCAGCAGTGCAATCAAATCATAAAGCAGTTATGGAATTGGTGTAAGAGAAGGAAAGATACAGGGAGGAATGCTGCCTCAAATAAAAAAAAAAAAATCACATCATGCCGGCGGATGAAGGCAAAATACCTCAGGGATGATACATCATCTCAAATAGGTAGCAGGGTATTGTAGTAATCCCTTTCAAATATTTGAATAACGATATTTATGCAGTATAGAGGATAGGGATTTCCTCAAATATATGGCCACTTCAAGAATGTGAATAAGCCCCAGTGAGTTGTCAAAGATATCTCAATTTGGAAGTCTTCGGAATAGTATATATATAAAAGGGCTTATTGCAGGGTAGTATCCATATAGTGGTGCAACGGAGATAGTGGTAGTGGAGCTCCTATGTATGGTATATTTATATGAGGATCTCCAGGAGCTATGCAGGGAAGTGAAGGTTAAGAAGTAGTGTGGTCCTGTAAGAAGGTGGTTCACCCACAAAACTCACCCCCCTCAGTAGTCCAATATCAGTTAGGATCTCTCCACAGGGGGGACTCTTCTGCCGTTGCCGCCAGCCGTTGCTGTGAGGCTGCAAGATGGCGGCCGGATCCTGTGGAGAAGGGATCACCTTCACAGGCAGCCGAGAGGGTAAGGCTATGTGGCGCCGGCCTGGTGGAGGATGGAGTGTCCCAGGCACCTCCGGTGGGTGTTAAAAACCGGAGGATTCACACTGACCTGCGGGTCTCCACGCCATGCTGTCACTTCCGGTCGGCCGAATCGGCCAGGAAAGACTGGGGCTTTGTCCCCGTAGTAGGCCTCAAACCTCCTGATCGGCCTAGAGCCGAGATTTTTCCCTCTGGAGGCTCCTCGTCAGTGGGGGAGTCCCAGTGAGGCTGAGGGATGCCTGGATGGTCCTTGTAGGCTGCGGATGGCAGTGGATAAAAGTCCGGCCAGCGGAGCTTCTGGCTTGTGCGTCCGTTCTCCTCAGCGTTCAGGCCCTAGGCAAATTTTTACACCACCACATAGGGCAAAAGCAAATAAAATATACATCCGGTTTTCACACCTATTACAAACAAAACAAAATTACAAAAACACATGAAAATCTACTTGAAATATGGACACAAAAATGAAGCCAATAAATAGCAAATATGGATGTTAGGAATATGTATGGAAATCTGGAAAAATTACTCAACCAATTGATTATAATTGGATGGTATATCAACTGGAACACAGACAAATATCGATACACTTGTGTGAAAGTGGCCTCTGCTCCTTTAGAGTCTTCTCTGCTTCTTGGAGATGATGAGAAAATGATAAGACAGTGAGATAGCCTTACTGTAATTCCACTTGCAATAATAACAAACAATCCTAAATCCCAGGAAATGTGGGTTGTCTCCTGCTGAAATTTGCCAGCAAGTGAGAATTCCCAGGTGGGTTTTGGGTGCTCAGCATCATCACTGACTAACAGAGAAGACACAGCACTTTCAGAAGCCGCTGGCTCACCACACCAAAGATCCCTCCGTATACTTGGTGGCCAAAGAAGATGTTCTTTCACCACAGTGGATAATGATAATGAGGTACAGGGTTGAACTGGCCCACCTGCAAGCTCTGACAATAATGGACTCCTAATAAATCAGGGCCTTTAAAATCCTATATGCAACGGGCGGCCTCCCTCCAGGGCCCGCTAAGGATGTTGCTACGCTCGTCCCAGGTGTAGGAATGCCGAGTGGTATATTTGTGTGGACTAAAATGTCTCTGGTGTGTCACGGTGCTCCTACCTGGAAACGGCTGGACCACAGACTTTGGCTCCGGTTGCAATAAATAGGGGAAATAATTGAGGGACGTAGTAATAAATGAGTCCAGACCTTGTAATGGAATCCAACACACTTTACTTAGGTAGACTTGCATCCAAATAACAAACTTCTGGCTTTATCTTGGCTTCCAGCAGGTTTTAGCATTTAAACTTGGCAGGCAAAATCCTCTGCTCTAATTCTCTGTAGCTCACTACTCTGCTGACAAGCTATCTGTAAACTTGGGCTCTTCCAATGGCTGCAAAGGCTGCACTTTTCCCCTTGGTCGGGACTTATCTTGGGCCAGGGAAACACCTCCAGGCTGCTGAGGCGCTGTAATCCTGCCTCACTGGCCACCAGTGCTGAAGGTGCTCTGGCTCGCAGAAGCACATCCAGCAGAGATATGCCCTGCACATCCTTCTCCTAGCAGGGGGTACTCTCAACTAGTTCTAACTAGATCTCCACCCTCACTGCAGGAAGTGGAAACAGTCCACTTCTCTCCAGAGGGGGTCAGAATGGAATGGAAAGGTCCATTCTGAGTAACTATACAGTAACTCTGCCTTGTTGCTGTCACCTGCTGGTAGACCAAGTACATTACATAGTAAAACAGTTCCATAACATTGTATAGATATACACATTTTTGCAGGTCCTGGAATAAGATGCAGGGCGTAGGAGTGGTAACACCACTCTGGGGTGTTACATATACACACAGAGGATGGGCCCTCAGATTTATTTCCCCTGGTTGGCCCAAGAGACTTCAGTCCGACACTGTTGAGGTAAGTATGAGACCATTAAGTGAAGTGATAAATTCCTGGATCTTGACACATCCACTTACAAAAAAGAGGTCATTAAAGGGGTTATCCAAGACTTTACAGTCACTGTTACTGTGAATTTAGCCACAGATATCACTTTATGCATAATGGAAGAAATTGCTTTTTGTTGTGAATTTTCTAGGTTTAGTGTACCTTAAAGAAAGCCTGCTAATGAGGGCAGCATAGTACAGTGACAGACCCTGATTTCATTGGGCTGTCGCTTTGGGGCTAGTATTCAGTAGTTTGACAGTACTGACAGGCCGAAAATTGCAGCAGGCACCAAGGGAGATGAGTCCGATGAGACTTGTGGCTCCCCCTCCCCGCCCCCTAGCGATGGGTAGAAGATAGGGGACAGGGGGCCGCAAGTCTTATTGAACTCATCTTGTTCGGCCTGTCAGTATTGTACTGTAAAAGTACTGTATTCTAGCCCAGAAGTGAGCCTACTGTTTTGAATAACTATGCTCCCTACACCCACCTTGCTGGCAGCCCACATAAGAGATTTGATAATAGAGATTAAGAGGATTAACACATTTTACACTGTAATCATCGGTGACCGTTTGCCAATTCTGGCTAGCAAACATGCTCTGGGCTTGAGTGAATGACTGAGGATGCAAGATGAGAATGTATGCCCACAGGTCAGTAGCAGGGCAATGACTGTAATAAACAGCAGTGGTCTTGCTGTAGAAGAGGAGATGAAAGAAGATCATGATATCTATTGTTTAACCCCTCAGATGCCATAATCAACACTGATCATGGCAATGAAAGAGGGAGACTGAGGGGATAGGAGACACAAGAAACCTCTGTGTTGCAATTGAGGTCTTACCTATTATGGACAGTCCATTGGAGGACCGTAGGGCTGTCTGACCATATTTCTTGTTCTTAGAGCATACTTAGGTACATAGATGTGCTGTAACTGCCTTTGTACATTTAGAACACAGACTAATGTACTGACATATAGATTCCCTTCCGTTAAAAGGTGCGTCCTGTAATTAGCATCACAGATGTCTTTAAACTTGTAATCAGTCTGCCTATTTAAAGGGTGAAAAGTAGTCACTGTGCTGTTTGGTATCATGGTGTGCACCACACTGAACATGGACCAAAGAAAGCTAAGACCATTTACAAACAGCTTGATGTTCCTGTTACTACAGCTTCACATATTCAGAAGTTTAAGGTCTACGGGACTGTAGCCAATCTCCCTGGACAAGGCTGCACGAGGAAAATTGATGACAAAGTGAAGAGACGGTTAATACGAATGGTAATCAAAGAGCCCAGAACAACTTCCAAAGTGATTAAAGGTGAACTTCAAGGTCAACGTACGCCAGTGTCATATCGCACCATTCCGTGCAGTCCAAAGCCAAAGACGACTGAGGAGGAAACCACTGTTTGAAAACAAGTCATAAAAGTGCAAGACTGGAATTTGCCAAAGTGCATATTGACAAGCCATAAAGCTTCTGAGGGAATGTCCTTTGGACAGAGGAGACAAACTGGAGCTTTTTGACAAGTCACATCGGTTCTATGTTCACAGACGCAAAAATGAAGCATACAATGAAATGAACATTGTACCTACTGTGAAAAAAGAAGGAGGCTCGGCTATGTTTTGGAGCTGCTTTGCTGCATCTGGCACAGGGTTTCTTCAATCTGTGCAGGGAACAATGAAATCTCAAGACTATCAAGGCATTCTGGAGCTAAATGTACTGCTCAGTGGTCAGGAAGCTTGGTCTCACCCGTAGGTCATGGGTCCTCCAACAGGATAATGACCCAAAACAAACATCCAAGAATATCTAAGAGTAAAGCTTTGGACTAATCTGAAGTGGCCTTCTATAAGTCCTGATCTAAATCCTATTTAAGTAACGAAAAATGAAGACAGCATCCGTTATTAGCGATGAAGTGATATTTAATCCATCCAAACACCCAAATGTAACGTTTGCTTGAAAAAGGCTACAGTGATAGCCGAAACGTTGCATGGATTTGGGTGTTTGGATGGATTAAATATCACTTCATAGCTAATAATGGATGCCGTCTTCATTCTTCGTTACTTGTATACACATTTTGGAGTCCTTGGGACCGCACTCCAGGAGAGACGCGCATTCTGGATCTTGGCCTATGAACAGGTGCTGTACTTTACTTCTTTTTTGATTTATAAATCCTATTTAACATCTGTGGAAGAATCTGAAACATGCAGTCTGGAGAAGGGACCCTTCAAACCAGAGACATCTGGAGCGGTTTGCTCACAAGAAGTGGGACAAAATATCTGTGGACAGATGCAGACATCTCATTGAGAGTTACAGAAACCGCTTGATTACTGTGAATGCCTCAAAAGATTGTGCAACAATATATTAAGGGTACTATCATTTTTGTCCAGGCCAGTTTCATTAGTTTGTTTTATAAATTATTCTTTTGAATCTCAATTAGAAAGCAATGTTTGATTTTTATTAATTGATTTTCTGTAAATTTTTATTGTAAATTTGTCAGTTTCAAGTTATTTCAGTGACCATTGTTTGTTTTTCTTTCTTTAATAGAAGGGTACTAACCATTTTTTCCATGTGTGTAGCACATAATAGATAAAAATTCACCTTATTGGATTAAAAAGAAAATAGAAATGAATAAAAGAAATAATATTTAAAAAATCACGAAAAAACTACAAACTCGCATTTTTACAATAAATTAACTTATTTAATATAAGTTCCAATTAGTGTTGAGTAAAGTATTCAAAAATATGCAGTCATCTTCTCTTAATTCTCTACATGCGATCTTTCTCTAACTCCTTGATTGTAGCCATTTTTGTCTCTTCCATTTGATGGTAACTGGTAGCGCTACCTGCTATTATGCACCTGATTTTCTCCTCCTAGATGATGATGGTCCACTGTACTAGGGAATCCTCTGAACACTATTGGCCAGATTTATCATTTGGATATGCCATATTTTTGGAATGAAAAAGTCACAAACTGCGCGTTGGCAACTTATTCGGTCCCTTTTGTGCAACATTTTCTTTCTGGTGTAGAACACAGAACTTTAGCTGGCATAGGTTCCAATTGAGGCACACTGACTGCCAGATGCTGCGCACCTGGTTATCGTAGCCTGGCGTACAGTATGCCGTCGGGCTGTGATAAATCTCCCCTTATTTGTAGCTTGGTCCCATATCTATATGTCTCAAAAAGGCTGATTCTGCCGGTTTGGCTTTCTTTTCATCCTCATATGCAGTTTCACAGCAACTAGCATTTTCTGGCATTCTATCCTGAAATTTTCCGTAAGTCAGGGCACCCCTCTTTTCTGACTCTTGGCCAGGGAGCCATTGTACCTTCATGCTACAAGTATTGTAAGGTCAATACCTGGTCTTTTCTCCACACCTCAGTCTCTTCTACAGGATGCACACTTATGTCCTCAGATGCTTTACTGGTTACTGGTTTATATGGCTGGTTATGCATTTCACACCCACTGGGACTGCTTGAAGATGTCCTGTGGTCTTCTGTGTTCCCCAATGACATGAATAAGAAAAGTGGATTTTTGTGACTCATCTGTAAAATCTTTTTCTCACTGAGTTCATTGGGGGACATAGAACCAGTTATTTTTCTGTTTTTCACCAACTATTAGTTTTACTCAATGGGTTCCACTTGTTCATGGTTGTTACCCATCACAAGTAACAGTAATAGGCCTGGAATCCTTGTACAGACTGAGGCATATTACTACCATGAAACGCCTTCCCCAATCTTAGCCTGGGAAAGGCATCCCGAGACAGGCAGCATGTGGCTCATGGTTTTAGCACTCAGATGCCGTGGTCACAATTGACTACAGCATCTGAAGGTTAAATGTGTGTAATGGACGATAATGCTGGTTTGAAAGAGTAGAAACCCAGCAACTATGGTGCTTCATGCACAATTTTTAAATACCATACTTCCGCCGTACATCTACGGCAGCTGTCCAGAAACGGTTAAAGGATTCTATCATGCAACCACGTTCCCTTCTTTCCTCAAGACTATACAGATTAAGTCTCTCCTGATATGTTTTTTGCTTTAGGCCCTCCACCATTTTTGTAGTCCACCTTCCAGTTCTCAAGAACTGGACACAGTATTCCAAATGTGGTCTCACTAGTGCACTATACAGTGGGATCAAGATCTCTCTCTTCCTACTGATTATACCTTAGCTATACAGTCAAGTATCCTACTTGCTTTCCCTGCCGCCTGCCTGCACTGTGCACTCATTGTTTAGCTGTCTGATACCAGGATCCTAGATCCTTCTCTACTTAAGTCTGAGCTAATGCAGAGAAATGCCATTATGATACTTACATATAGGGTTCCTTCTCCCCAAGTACATAGCAAGAAAAGCATTGTACAGGCAAGTCATACAAAATCCCCTTTTTACCTTTATACTTTTCCACTCCAAGTGAACAGAGTCTTAGGGTGCTTCTATACGGGCTGAATCCTGACCCTAAAGGAGTGCCAGTCAATGATATAACAAGTCAATCACTGTGAGCTAAAGGATCTTTCTTGGGGTAGTCACTTCAAAACCCCAAAAAGAGGACATCATACCCGGGATAGAGGGGCATAATACTACAATACACAGAATGGAAACCATAATCTATATAACAGCGTCATCCTAATTGAACTAGAAATCTACGGTATAACATAAATTATTGTTTTACTCACCAAACTTGGTGCATATTTGCAATTTTTAATTTATTTCCTCACTGCTTTCAAGGGATCACTATTGTCCCCATGTGCTGGTATGCCATCATCATTTTATCGCTAATATGCCATCACTCTGCCCCTCACAGACCACAACTCATCCCCCAAAAGGCCACAACTCTGCCCCCAAAAAGTCACCACTCTGTCCCCAGTGTGTCACTAATCTGTCTGCCTCCAAATGCCACCACTCTTCCCTCTGAATGCTACCACACTGCCCCTCTAAATGCCATCATTCTGCCTCACTACATGCTACCATTCTGCCCAAATGCCACTTTGCCCTTCTGAATGCTACCACTGTGCCCCTCTAAATGCCACCATTTTGCCACCCGGTGTATAACCACTCTGGCCCTAATGTGCTACCACTTTTGCTCCCAGTGTGACCCCACTCTCTCCCAATGCCACTCTGCTCTCTGTGCCACTACCCTGCCCCAGTATGCCACTCTGCCCCTCTTCCTCCATAACTCTTGAGTGCAGGCTGCTGTCTCATGCTCAGTCAGTCACTAGAGCAATATCCCGCTCTGTGACTGAGTTTGAAGACGCATGCTCTTCCTTCATCTCAGTGCTGAGTCAATCCAGCACAGAGTGAATAGCGCTCACTGCTTGCATCATAACATTCAGCCAGTCACAGAGCGGGATATCTCTCTAGTGAAGTCAGTTGTGTGGCCGCAATGCTTCTTTCTGAGTGCGCTGCTCTGTATAAAAGGAGGACACCCAGGCATCCATCCAGACTTTGCATGGACAGAGAACTGGAAATTGTCCACCCTAGCCATTACACTGGCCGATGAAAACTGTGGCAAGGGATCATTACTAACATTGTTTGTCCCCTTACAGTTTGCATACTGTCAGCAGCACATCCCTGTCTGCATTGGGTTATTTGTGCTGGTGACCAGAAAGAATTTTTTGCCTGCATAAAAGGTCTGATCAGTGGACAAACGGGCATTTGCTTGCAATCATCAGGAGCAGCCAACGCATCAGACTATGTAAAGGGGCCCATTTGATCCTTTTTTATTCTCAAGCTTTGTTTCTTATCTACAGCTGGAATGTGCGATCAGTCTATTATGCTTGGAGAAACTCAAGGACACTTTTACTCTTTCCTTGTGTGATGTAACAGTACAAACACCGTTTTGCACTTCTTTTTAGTTAGTAGTATAGTCTCAGTTGTAAAAAATATAATAATTGCTATCTAGGGATGAGACTGATTACAGCAGGGTAGAGAATGGTTCTGGTTTTGGTTAAAGTAGCAAAGTACATTAGTAGTTTTCATGTTCGTGTGCAGTGTGAAGTAGACTGCTGGCAAAGGAGACCGAGCCCTTTTACATTTTCATGCTTCATATTAAGACGCACCGGAAGAACACTGACACAAATTTCTAGCTTTTTAAAAT
>ONZH01027054.1:0-36777 GCA_900303285.1 Rhinella marina | reverse complement strand
CAGACGGTGGGTATTTACACCAGGTATGTGAGATAATTTAACAAGAGAACGCACAGTACAGTGGCCTATTAAATGGCCTAGATATTGTATATTTCAAAGTACAAAGCCGTGTAGTAACTGAACAGACGGTGGGTATTTACACCAGGTATGTGAGATAATTTAACAAGAGAACGCACAGTACAGTTGGCCTATTAAAATGCCTAGATATTGTATATTTCAAAGTTACACAGCCGTTGTAGTAACTGAACAGACGGATGGGTATTCTACACCAGGTATGTGAGATAATTTAACAAGAGAACGCACAGTACAGTGGCCTATTAAAATGCCTAGATATTGTATATTTCAAAGTACACAGCCGTGTAGTAACTGAACAGACGGTGGGTATTAACACCAGGTATGTGAGATAATTTAGCAAGAGAACGCACAGTACAGTGGCCTATTAAAATGCCTAGATATTGTATATTTTCAAAGTACAAAGCCGTGTAGTAACTGAACAGACGGTGGGTATTTACACCAGGTATGTGAGATATTTAGCAAGAGAACGCACAGTACAGTGGCCTATTAAAATGCCTAGATATTGTATATTTCAAAGTACACAGCCGTGTACTAACTGAACAGACGGTGGGTATTACACCCAGGTATGTGAGATAATTTAGCAAGAGAACGCACAGTACAGTGGCCTATTAAAATGCCTAGATATTGTATATTTCAAAGTACAAAGCCGTGTAGTAACTGAACAGACGGTGGGTATGTACACCAGGTATGTGAGATAATTTAACAAGAAAACGCACAGTACAGTGGCCTATTAAATGGCCTAGATATTGTATATTTCAAAGTACAAAGCCGTGTAGTAACTGAACAGACGGTGGGTATTTACACCAGGTATGTGAGATAATTTAGCAAGAGAACGCACATTACAGTGGCCTATTAAAATGCCTAGATATTGTATATTTCAAAGTACACAGCCGTGTACTAACTGAACAGACGGTGGGTATTTACACCAGGTATGTGAAATTATTTAGCAAGAGAACGCACAGTACAGTTGCCAATTAAAAGGCCTAGATATTGTATATTTCAAGGTACACAGCAGTAGTGCCAAATATAGTTTGGTATGTAGCAGAGCACCTAATACACCACTAATGCCTCTCTCTGTCCCTACTCCAGCAGCTATCCCTGAATACAGCAGCCGTTCTCTGTAAAGTCTATATTGTAGTAAAGCTATCACTGAAGTCCACTGTAGTAGCCCTGATAAGGGCTTTTATTCATGCTCCTGCCTGTCCAACAGCTAAAATCTGTCTCTCCCTTCTCCAGCCTCTGTCCCTGACTAAGTTCACGCAGCATATGCGTACGAGCAGGAAGAGCTGAGTTTTTAATATTCGAGGTCACATGGTTTTTCCAGCCAATGCATGTAGACGCTGTTTTCGCGCTGCCAGCGTGCTCAGCGTGCCTGTCATACCCCCCCTGCATGTTGATTGGTGGAAAAAGAGCGCCAGGGAAGGTGGGAGGGGAAACGAATTCTAAGTGCGCCATCGCCGTTATACTCGATTGAAATCGAGTGTGCCGAATATCGTAGTATTCGATCGAATACCAGCTCGATCGAACACTACTCGCTCATCTCTAATTATTTTCAAAAATGTGATGTCTAAAAATAATTTATGGGGTCATTTATTAAGACCGGCATTTTAGACGCAGATCTTAATACCCTTTGCGCTGGTGCATGATGCGCCTAAGGTATGTAGATGCATTAACATAAGATAGGTGCACTCACCGCCGACCTAAATAATTTTGGAGTTCGATAATTTTCTATGCATAAAACAGGTCTAGCAAATAATACATGGTTTGGGCTGGCCGGCCCACCCCCTTCCCCGCCCACATCATGTCCTCTTTTTTTAGACCTGGTGTGAGCTGTGAAAAGTCGCAGCTTTGGCCACAAATCCACTTTATGACTGAATCTGCTATAAAAAAAAAATCAAAGCCAACAGCCAGTAAACTGGTTGGACCTATTAACTGTACCCAAATTACATATCACAACAAGATGATGTGGGCAAATATAAAACATAGCTTTTACTAGATTTCAATTAAGAATAATACGGTGTTTGCTGCCCCAAGGGTATTTGATGACAGAAGGACACAATCCTGAAACCACCACCAACCCTATGATTGGTATACCATGACCATTAGGAGGTGGTAAGAACTAAATATACATTTTGTTTTTGTCTTTTTGGTATGTTTTTCATATTGTGATTATTTTGGGGTATTATTTTTAATTGAAATCTAGTTTTATATTTGCCCACATCCTCTTGTTGTTATATGAACCTGCTATAGCTATACATCAAACATTGGCGTATATCTAATAATAAATTTACTTCCTTAGTTTTTTCTGGGGTAAATAAGCTGTCTAATTTTACTGTTATTGGGGTGTCCATCTTGTTTAACCCCTTCAAACAACAGCCAGTTTGAACCAAATGCCGTAGCCCCATTTTTCAAATCTGACATGTGTCCATTTATCTGGTGATAACTTCAAAACACTTACTTATCCAAGCTATTCTGAGAAACATCATACTTCATGTTAGTGGGGAATTTGAGTTGATCCTTTTTACCTTTATGCATTAAAAAATCCAAAATTTGCATAAAGTTTGGAAATATTTGCTATTTTCAAAATTAGAATTTGTCTGCTTTTAAGTCTGATATTGATACTTCATAAAGTAGTTATTACTTTACATTCCCCATATGTCTACTTTATGTCAACACCATTTATGTGGACAAAAAATGCTGTTTGGGGACACAGCAGCATTCAGAAGGGAACGAGCAGCATCAGGATTTTCTAACATATAATTTGCTGAAATTTGTTTTAGGGGCCATAACATTTTTATTTTTCCACCAATGTAGCTGTGTGAGGGCTTATTTTTTGTGGGACAGGCTTTAGTTTTTATTGGTATCATTTTGGGGTACAAATCTCTTTTTGATCACTTTTTATACCATTTTTTGTGGAGGTAAAGTAAAGTTTATATTTTTATGGGGCTCCTCATGCAGTAATTATGATACAACAATTTTATTTTGTGGGTTAATATGATTATTACAATACCAAATTTATATAGTTTTTTTGTTTTACTACTGGTTGAGCATAAAATCACTTTTGTTTTAAAAATAATGATATTTTGTATCATCATATACTAAAGTCCATAACATTTTTATTTTTTCATCAATGTAGCTGTGTGAGAGCTTGTTTTTTGTGGGACAGTGCGCTGCAATACTATGGCAATGTACTGTACAATGTACTGTACACAGAGCAAGCCTGGATGCCTTTGTTGCCATGGTAACTATCGGACTGACCGCAGCATCTTAGGTGGTTAAATGGTTGACATCAGTGCTAGTATTGATCTTGGCCATCGCAGTAGAGTGTCAGCTGTATGTTACAGCTGACACTGGGGGCTGATGAGGGTGGCTCAGGAACTAGGGGCAAGACAGCATATCGGCATCAGGAGGCACAGGACACAGGAGTATAATATTGGAGGCAATTCCTGGTTTTAGGCTCTGATCTCCAGAGTGGTGATCAGAGCATGAAACCGTAATCTTAAAACTGCAGTGCTCTGATTGGTTAGTCTGCAGAGATTAACCAATCAGAGGGATCACCGGCAAGGGACTACTCTGATTGTTCCCTTGCTGGCTTTTCCGGTGTTTCTGCTCTCAGGGATAGAGGAGACTCTGAGGATGTAACACTTTATAGTGTCACAGCCCCGGTAAGCAGTTTTGATGTGACTGTACAGTATGTCCAAATGCACTAAGTTACATGCAATTTGAATGTACACTTACACCCAAATGCATAAAGGGGTTAATGTTGTTTTTCTGTGTTGGATCCATTTTAACCCCTTCCCGACCAGCACCGTACATGTACGGCGCTGCGGGAAGGGACTTGCCACCCAGCGTCGTAGTACTACGGCGAGCTGATCGGGCGGGTGCAGGAGCCTGGATCTCACAGGCAGTAAGCTGAAAGTGTATTACTGTGTGTAATACACTTCCAGCCAATGCATTACAATACAGAAGTATTGTAATGCATTGTAAAGGGGATCAGACCCCCAAAAGTTAAAAAAAGTGAAAAAAAGTTAAAAAATAAAGTTAAAAAATAATAAAAGTTTCAAGTTAAAAAACAAACGCCACCCCCCCCCCCAAAAAAAGTAAAAAGAATTGTTAAGAAAAGGGAAAAAAGAAAAGTACACATATTAGGTATCAACGCGTCTGTATCGACTGGCTCTATAAAAATATCACATGATCCACCCCGACAGGTGAACACAGTAAAAAAAAAAAAAAAAAAGATTTTATTTTGTTAAAAAATGCATCTAATGTGTAAAACTTACCAAAAATAAAAATGTTAGACATATTGGGTATTGCCGCGTCCATAACAACCTGCTCTATAAAAATATTACATGAGATGGCCCCCCATGTAAATTCTGTAAAAAAAAAATAAAAAAACTAGCCTAAAACAGCCATTTTTTCCCTCTTGCTTCACAAAAAGTGTAATACCATGCGATCAAAAAAGCGTATGTACACCAAAATGGTACCAATCAAACCGTCATCTAATGCCTCAAAAAATGAGATCCTACCTAAGACAATCACCCGAAAAATAAAAAAAATATGGCTCTTTGAAAATGGCAGCACTAAAATAAGATTTAATTCTGTTCAAAAATGCATCTAATGTGTAACACTTAACAAAAATAAAAATGTTAAACATATTGGTTATCGCCGTGTCCATAACAACCTGCTCCATAAAAATATCACATTATATTCCCCCTCAGGTGAACGCTGTAAAATTTTTTTTTAAAAAAACTATGCCATTTTTTGTCACCTTGCCTCACAAAAAGTGTAATAGCAGGCGATCAAACAGGCATATTTACCCCAAAATAGTACCAATCAAACCGTCATCTCGTCCCGCAAAAAATGAGACCCTACTTAAGACAATCGCCAGAAAAATAAAAAAAAAACAGTTAGAAAATGGCATCACAAAAACAAGATTTAATTCAGTTCAAAAATTAATTTACTGTGTAAGACTTAACAAAAATAAAAATGTTAGACATATTGGGTATCGCCGCGTCCGTAACAATCTGCTCTATAAAAATATCACATGATTTGCCCCTTTCGGGTGAATGCTATAAAAAATAAAAAAACAAAACTATGCCAAAACAGCTATTTTTTTCACATTGACTCACAAAAAGTGTAATACCAAGCAATCAAAAAGTCTTATGTACCCCAAAATGGTACCAGTGCTGCCATCTGCCCCCACAGCAGTTTTCCACCACATATGGGGTGTTGCCATATTCAGGAGAAAATGGGTAAGAAATTATGCAGTGCTTTTCTCCTGTTACCCCTTGTGAAAATGAACAATTTGGGCCAAAGCAAAATTTTGTTGGAAGAAATGAAACTTTTCATTTTCACAGCCAAGTGTTTCCAAATTCCGTAAAACGCTTGGGGGGTCAAAATGGTGAGTACCCCCCTTAATATATTCTTTGAAGGCGCTCCTTTCCTTCTGACCACTGCCACAAACCCATAGAGACGTTTACCACCACATATGGGATATTTCTGTAAACTGCAGAATCATAGCAATGTATATTGAGGTTTAGTTTGCTGTTAACCCTTGCTGTGTTGCAAGAAAAAAATGATTAACATGAAAAATCTGCATAAAAATGAAATTTTGAAATTTTGCCTCCATTTTCCTTTAATTCTTGTAAAACACCTAAAGGATTAACAAAGCTTGTAACGTCAGTTTTAAATAATTTGAGGGGTCTAATTTCTAAATTGGGGTCATTGATGGGTGGTTTCCATTATGTAAACCCCTTAAAATCACTTTATATCTGAATTGGTGCTTAAAAAAATGGTTTTGGAAATTTTGTTGAAAATTTGAAAAAATGGCTTCTAAACTTCTAAGCTTTCTCACACCCTAAAAAGTAAAATGACGTTTATAAAATGATGCCAACATAAAGTAGACATATGGGGAATGTAAAATAATAACTATTTTTGGAGGTATTACTACTGTATGTATTTTGAAAGTAGAGAAATTGAAATTTGGAAATTTGCAAATTTTCCAAATTTTTGGTAAATTTGGCATATTTTTTATAAATAAAAATTAAATATTTTGCCACAAATTTACTACTGTCATGAAACACATTATGTGACAAGAAAACAATCTCAGAATGGCCTGGATAAGTAAAAATGTTCCAAAGTTATTACCACATAAAGATACGCATGTCAGATTAGCAAAAAATGGTCTGGGCAGGAAGGTGAAAACAAGCCCGAGGTTGAAGGGGTTAAATTGTCACATCATGTTTATTTATTATTGTTTTATTTATCGTGTTACCACGGATACATACAATACACAGGGCTTATATACAGGGTGGGCCATTTATATGGATACACCTAAATAAAATGGGAATGGTTGGTGATATTAACTTCCTGTTTGTGGCACATTAGTATATTGGAGGGGGGAAACTTTTCAAGATGGGTGGTGACCATGGCGGCCAATGAAGGTGGCCATTTAGGATCCAACTTTAGTTTTTTCAATGGGAAGAGGGTCATGTGACACATCAAACTTATTGAGAATTTCACAAGAAAAACAATGGTGTGCTTGGTTTTAACGTAACTTTATTCTTTCATGAGTTGTTTACAAGTTTCTCACCAGTTATAAAAAGTGTTCAAAGTGCTGCCCATTGTGTTGGATTGTCAATGCAACCCTCTTCTCCCACTCTTCACACACTGATAGCAACACCGCAGAAGAAATGCTAGCACAGGCTTGCAGTATCCATAGCTTCAGGTGCTGCACATCTCGTATCTTCACAACATAGACAATTGCCTTCAGATGACCCCATAGATAAAAGTCTAAGGGGGTCAGATTGGGAGACCTTGGGGGCCATTCAAATGGGCCACGACGACCAAATCACTTTCCAGGAAACTGTTCATCTAGGAATGCTCGGATCTGACACCCTGTCAGGTGTGTGTGTGTGTGTGGGGGGGAGGGGGACCAAACCAAGCGTAGGAGGGAAAGGAGATTAGGCCTAGAAACTAAGTAAGGAAGATGGACACCTCCTACAGAAAACCCTGGCTCAATTCCTGTCTATCTACCAGTATGAACAGGCCTCAAGGGTAGTCAAGTTCATACAGAGGAACCTAAACACCGAACTGACCCTATAGGACTCTGGAACTAATGACAGGAATGAGTCTACCTGTTCCTCCAAAAGGAAGGACGAACAGGAGTCTCCCTTAGGCCTAATAACAAAACAACAGGAAAAAGTAACAAAAGGGAAAAGGAAACTTATCTTTCAATGAAGAAATGGAGACTCCAGGATCTCAGCTGAAAACCAAATTGCTGCACACCACAACAACAACTGAAGCTATAAACTGCAAGGAATAGTGGTAGAAGAAGCAATAAATAGGGGAGGGACAATTACCACACCAGGAACACCTGAGGGAAAAGGGTGTGGTAAATACCAACAACAAAAAGGGAAAACATGTCAGATTACACCACGTGTTGCCAATCTGACAGACCTCCTGTTATCTGTCATAGGAATGTCCGTGACACCCATAATGTGGTGGTGCACCTTCATGCTGGAAAAACTCAGGGAACATGCCAGCTTCAGTGCAGAAAGAGGGAAACACATCATGTAGCAGTTGAATGGCCCCAAGGTCTCCCGATCTGACCCCCTTAGACTTTTATCTTTGGGGTCATCTTAAGGCAATTGTCTATGCTGTGAAGATACGAGATGTGCAGCACCTGAAACTACGTATACTGGAGCCTGTTGCATTGACAATCCAACACAATGGCCAACTTCCAAACTAAAGTTGGATCCAAAATGTCCAACTTCAAAATGGCCACCATGGTCACCACCCATCTTGAAAAGTTTCCGCCCTCCCATATACTAATGTGCCACAAACAGGAAGTTAATATCACCAACCTTTCCCATTTTATTTAGGTGTATCCATATAAATGGCCCACCCTGTACATTTTCTTAGTAATTTTTTTAAATATGCAATGACATAAAATACATTTGTCACCAAGAGATTTCAATGTTTTCAGTGGTCGAGATCTAGGAGAATATGAAATGCTTGTTGCTACAGTTACAAAAACAAAGTGCACAAGGTAAGCTCTCAAGACCAGTAATTAGAATATGTAATATTTTCACATGTCCCTAAAACAATGAAAGACTATGGGCAGATTTATCAAACTGATGTAAATTAGAACTGGCTTAGTTGCCCATAGCAACCAATCAGATTGCACCTTTCATTTTTTACAGCTACTTTGGAAAATGAAAGGTGGAATCTGATTGGTTGCTATGAGCAACTAAGCCAGTTCTACTTTACACCAACCTGATAAATCTCCCTTCCTCTGTCAATCTATTTATCTATCTATCTATCTATCTATCTATCTATCTATCTATCTATCTATCTATCTACAGTGGGGAAAAAAGTATTTAGTCAGCCACCAATTGTGCAAGTTCTCCCACTGAAAAAGATGAGAGAGGCCTGTAATTGACATCATAGGTAGACCTCAACTATGAGAGACAAAATGAGAAAACAAATCCAGAAAATCACATTGTCTGATTTTTAAAGAATTTACTTGCAAATTATGGTGGAAAATAAGCATTTGGTCACCTACAAACAATCAAGATTTCTGGCTCTCACAGACCTGTAAATTCTTCTTTAAGAGGCTCCTCTGTCCTCCACTCATTACCTGTAGTAATGGCACCTGTTTGAACTTGTTGCTGGTATGTTGGCCCATTCCTCCATGCAGATCTCTTCTAGAGCAGTGATGTTTTGGGGCTGTCGCTGGGCAACACGGACTTTCAATTCCCTCCAAAGGTTTACTATGGGGTTGAGATCTGGAGACTGGCTAGGCCATTCCAGGACCTTGAAATGCTTCTTACGAAGCCACTCCTTCGTTGCCCTGGCGATGTGCTTGGGATAATTGTCATGCTGAAAGACCCAGCCACGTTTCATCTTCAATGCCCTTGCTGATGGAAGGAGGTTTGCACTCAAAATCTCACGATACATGGCCCCATTCATTCTTTCATGTAAACGGATCAGTCGTCCTGATCCCTTTGCAGAGAAACAGCCCCAAAGCATGATGTTGCCACCCTCATGCTTCACAGTAGGTATGGTGTTCTTTGGATGCAACTCAGCATTCACTCTCCTCCAAACATGACGAGTTGTGTTTCTACCAAACAGTTCTACTTTGGTTTTATCTGACTATATGACATTCTCCCAATACTCGTCTGGAACATCCAAATGATCTCTAGCAAACTTCAGATGGGCCCGGATATGTACTGCCTTAAAGAGGTTGTCCGGTCCCAAAATCATAATTCTTTTTCTGTGCTCCTAACACCCCTCACCATGCATATATACGCCCCCAATACCTGTTTTTCATGTCTGAGCTTTCCTTCCCCCCCTGGAAGACATCACATTATCCTGGCAGATCTGTTTACCTTCTACCCTTCCTGTTTTGTTGAACACATAACTTTATTGCTACACAAGCCTGGGTGCACTGCACACTGATGAGTCACACAGTGACACAGGCTGGACACGGCCCCCACACTGCTCTGTCTGCAGGAGATACTTCCTCTATATAACTCCTGTGTACACCTTTCTACACCCAGACATAAATCTACTTCTCACTTGGTGTCTACAACCCATCACTGACCTTCCACATATCTGTATCTAATCCTACCCTGTGTGATACAACCAGCTGAGCTGTGTATCTAATCCCATCACTGACAGTCCACAGATCTGTATATAATCCCATCATGTATGTGTGCCTGATACACAGCCTGCCATGTGCAATACTGCTTACTGAAGTGTGTATCATATAGCCTGCTTAGCTGTGTATCTAATCCCATCTTGTATGATATAGTTTGATGAGCTGTGTATCTAATCCCAATTTGTATGACACAGCCTGCTGAGCTTTGTATCTAATGCCATTTTGTATGATCCAGTCTGCTGTCCTGTGTATCTCATCCTATCTTGTGTCATCCTGCCTGCTGAGCTGTGTATCTAAACCCTTATGCACATGACCGTATCCATTTTGCGGTCCATAGTTTTTGCAGTCCCATTGAGTTCTATGAATAGGACATGTTCTATCTTCACTGGAACTGATATACAGATATGGAAAGTACACTGATGACATCCATGTATTTTCTACATCCGTATGTCAGTTTGAGTAAATATAGAACATGTTCTATTCTAGACCTCATAATGCAGATCTAAAACCCATAGAACTCAGTGGGACTGCCAAAAAATGTGAATCGCACACGGACAGTATCCTTATTTAGTGGCTCCACAACTTGCAGACCGCACAATGGATACGATTGTGTGCATGAGCTCTATCACTCATACTGCGCGCCCATAACAGTGACATCCACAGCGCCTTCATAACAGTGACATCCACAGTGCCCCCCTAACAGTGATCTCCACAGTGCCACCAGACAGTGACATCCACAGTGCCCCCATAACAGTGACCTCCACAGCACCCTCATAATATTGACATCCACAGATCCCCCATAACAGTGACATCCACAGTGCCTCCATAACAGTGACATCCACAGTGCCTCCATAACAGTGACATCCACAGTGCCCTCATAACAGTGACCTCCACAGTGCCACCTGACAGTGAAATCCACAGTGCCCCCATAACAGTGACGTCCACAGCACCTCCATAACAGTGACATTCATAGCGCCTCCATAACAGTGACATCCACAGTGCCCCCATAATAGTGACCTCCACAGTGCCACCTGACAGTGAGATCCACAGCGCCCCCATAACAGTGACATCCACAGTGCCTTTATAACAGTGACATCCACAGTGCCCCCATAAAAGTGTCCTCAGCAGTGTCCTCATAACAGTGAGATCAACAGTGCCCCCATAAAAGTGTCATCCACAGTGCCCCCATACCAGTGACATCCACAGTGCAATCATAACAGTGCCATTCAGTACCCCTCATGTGCCACCCAGTACCTCTTTGCCATCCACAGTGCCCCTCATGTGCTATCCACAGTGCACCCATATGCCATTCACAGTGAGCAATTTACACAATCTATATGTGTCTTCTACAGTGCCCCATGTGCCATCAACAGTGCCCCAGTGACATCTAGTGCCCCATGTGCCATCCACAGTGCTCCTATTGCCCCATTGCCATCCACAGTGCCCTCCCATGTGCCAGTCAATGCCCCCATGTGCCATCCACAGTGTTCCTATTACTCCCATTGCCATCCACTGTGCTCTCCCATGTGCCAGTCAGTGCCCCCATGTGCCATTCAGTGTTCCTATTGCCTCCATTGCCATCCACAGTGGTCCAGTGACATCCAGTGCCTCTATATGCCATCCACTCTGCTCCTATTGCCACCCACAGTGCCCTCCATGTGCCATCCATAGTTCCCCCCTTTTGCCATCCATAGTGCCCCAGTGACATTCAGTGCGCCTATGTGCCATCCTTCTGACGCTTACCTAAGTCTGCGCATGCACAGAAGCCTGTATAGAGAAGCCTGAGGGTGCCGAGCTGCTTGTACACAGAAATATACATAATGCTAGTGCACTTGCGCTGGGTCAGAAGACGGAGGCCGGCGCTTCCACTTGCAGGAGACGGTGACGTCATTTATGACGATCCATCTCCTGCTCAAGGCAGGAAAAGAAGAATGGAAGAGTTGGAGACGGACTTCGCCCGGCAGCAGAGAAAAGTCAGCAGGAGGGACCACAGGACTGGGTGCCAGATTGCCAAAACTACTGCACTGTGGAAGGTAAGTATAAGAGCGATAATCTTTCCTCCATAGGTTAGCTTTAGCCAGCCAGTATTAGGTTAAGCCCGGAGAACCCCTTTAAGCAGGGGGACACGTCTGGCACTGCAGGATCTGAGTCCCTGGCGGCGTAGTGTGTTACTGACGGTAGCCTTTGTTCTGTTGGTCCCAGCTTTCTGCAGGTCATTCACTAGGTCCCTCCGTGTGGTTCTGGGATTTTTGCTCACAGTTCTTGTGATCATTTTGACCCCACGGGGTGAGATCTTGAGTGGAGCCCCTAATCGAGGGAGATTATCAATGGTCTTGTATGTCTTCCATTTTCTAATTATTGCTTCCACAGTTGATTTCTTCACACCAAGCTGCTTGCCTATTGCATACTCAGTCTTCCCAGGCTGGTGCAGGTCTATAATTTTGTTTCTGGTTGTCCTTCGACAGCTCTTTAGTCTTCACCATAGTGGAGTTTGGAGTGTGACTGTTTGAGGTTGTGGACAGGTGTCTTTTATACTGATAACAAGTTCAAACAGGTGCCATTACTACAGGTAATGAGTGGAGGACAGAGGTGCCTCTTAAAGAAGAAGTTACAGGTCTGTGAAAGCCAGAAATCTTTCTTGTTTGTAGGTGACCAACTACTTATTTTCCACCATAATTTGCAAATAAATTCTTTAAAAATCAGATGTGATTTTCTGGATTTCTCATTTTGTCTCTCATAGTTGAGGTCTACCTATAATGTCAATTACAGGCCTCTCTCATCTTTTTAAGTGGGAGAACTTTCACAATTAGTGGCTGACTAAATACTTTTTTCCCCACTGTATCTATCATCTTATTTTTCTTGGAGACATCAACTTTCTTATTTAGTGGTATTTGCATTCATTATCTTGGATAGATCTGGTCCCTTTGTGATATAACCTGGTATGCGTATTTATAGTGCTATCTTTTTATGGAGCATTTATAATTTTTGAGTTATTATTAGTTATTGTTTAGCACTATTTTTTGTATTACGCATGGGCACTGGGTGATATTTCTGAAGACCTCTCCCCATGCAGTGTTCTCTGTATCTTCCTTTTTTCCATCTTGCCTATTCTCTGATTTTGTATTGATTTTATGTATATTTATTATTTAATAAAGATTTATATATTTTTGGTATAAAAATATTTTTTTACTGTAGTATTTTCATTTTCTATGTTAGATTGTGTTCCATGGACTGTTGAGGCTATCCGGCCAAATGATGAGGTTTTTGTAGGTTGTTTATATTTCCATATCTCACCATCTACTACATCTTCGAATGTGAGACTACCATCATTTTATAGACAATCATCTTGTCTATCTCATACATAAATTGGACTTGCAACTATTTAGCATATGATTATTTATGTGACTTCTTGTCATGTAACTGCATTGTTACTGTTTTGCTCCTAAAATTCTAAATTTTAAATTTTATTATTTTGTAAATCGACCTTTAGCTTTCAACACTGCCTGAATCCTTCCGGCCATGCAATTGGGTTAAGGTTGGGTTAGATCTTAGCAGCGAATTGAGAATTAGTGAAGAGGAGGTGTAGCGGGGAGGAGTCTGATAAGAGGAAATTGAAGCATCTTTATGTGATAAAATATACTATAATATTTTTTATATTTGCCTATACTATTCATTTATAGGGAAAAAAAGAGAAACAACAGTTACTCTTTAAGTTATATTTTTAGCTGCTGCCTTCTTCTATTTTGTATCACCATCTCCACATTTAATGTAAGTCTTCTTTATACAATGAAATAAATAACTATTAATTAAATGCTTTTCTTTGTGTGGCTGTTTTACATCTCCCACATCTAGTTCTTTTACAGGAAATACTATGCAACTGATACTCTAAATGAATATGTAAATGCACCAGAAAAGTTACATTGCATTCACAATTGTTTCTAATTTCAAGTTCATGCTGTAACCTTATCCATTAGTCTAGACTTAAGCACTTATGCGCATAGCAAATTTTGATAGAAAAGAGGACAAAGAGGAAAAACAAAGTTAGACCAGCACTTCCAAAAAATGTGAAAAAAAAGGTTCAGGTGTATGCTACCATGGCTTCAATGTAAAAGCAAACAAGGATAACAAGTAGCAGCACACTGCCATGCGTAAAGACACATGCAAACAGTGGAAAAATGTAAATTGCATTACTGCTATAATTATTATATGGAAATTAGAAGCTCTTTGTGCACAATTTTGATCACAATTGTGTCTGATCCATGTTCCAGCGACAAGGTGGCTTCAAACAGAGGGAACCTACATTATCAGACTTGAGTCTACTGAGCGTTATACATCTATATACACTATGTTTAATGCACTTATATAACACTGACATATTCCACAGTGCTTTACAGAGATTAGAATCAAGCTGTCCCCAATGGGGCTTACAATCTAAGTTCCCTATCAGTATGTCTTTGGAGTGTGGGAGGAAACCGGAGCACCCAGAGGAAACCCACACAAACACGGGGAGAACATACAAACTCCATGTTGTTCTTGGTCGGATTCAAAACTAGGACTCCAGAGCAGCAAGGCACCAGTGCTAAACACTGAGCCACCGTGCTGCCCATGTGTGTATATATATTTATGACTTTATTACCCATTAAGCTACTATTTATCTCTCCCACTCATAGAAGTTTTCTTTTATTTTTTAATTGAATTGAGATTATTGATAAGACTCTGGTTCTGCTACTGGAGCAGTGACTGAGCATGTGTTGAAGGTGTCCAAAACAGTTGCTGGCCTAAAAATCAGAAGCAGAGCATCTGCACTTGCGTCAGTACTCAGAGCAGAAGAGCAGGTATGAGATTGTCAGGGCCAGAGGAGATGTCCAGCCCAGTCAATCAAATGGCAGGGGGAAGCATCTTTAGCTGCAGGGACATCCACTCGCAGGTGTAGAACTTTGGTTGAGGAGACTTATTGATTCATACAAATCGATTTGCTCATCAGTAATTGAAATGCAAGTGTCAAATGCACATGTTTCTAAAATGCACATCAATTGTCAGGACTTATACCTTTATGTATTTGCTTAAAGACATTATCACAAGACACCCTTTGGGAGTTGTTGCTAGGCCTGCTGGTAGGTCACTGTAACAGTGAGGACATAAAATAGACCCTTTTTACTTGGTAAAAGTCACAATCATTATTTATTGTAACATCAAGGAAGTTGTAATCTGAGTTTGTTTTTTTTTTTGCAATCCCAGCCATTGCGGTGGGTGATGGTCGTCAATCACAACAGCTCTCCATGTATGGTCACAAGGCTATAAATGCATGGCATGTTGCATTAAGTCACTTCTCATTAAGGTACGGGGTGTACATTTTATATTTTGTGTTTTATGGTCTTGGAATGAGTGATTGGTAAATATTCAAAAGTCATGATTTGTTTGGGGTGTAGAACTACATGGCCCTATCTGAACAGTGTACTAGTTTTGATGTTTATGCACACATAAAAAGGTATTTGCACTGGTAGTACTGATTTTCCATGAGAAAATGTTTCCTGAGATTACTCATAACATTCATATAAATTGTTGAACATATCGTATAATTTTATTCTCATTTGATAGCTTCGTAAATGCTCAGTAAAACCACAGTGGCACAGATGGGCACACATTTTAATATTTTCATTATTTATATGGGGAAAATTGTAAAAATAGGGAAACAAATGCTGATTTCCATCTTTTTTCTTTCTATAATTTAATGTAATCAGTTAAACCAGGACAGTTTATGCCACAAAATAATCTCCACACAATCTTGTGTATAATCATGTGAAATATATGTGTTTCTCAACCTACACCATCATTATAACAAGCGAGAACCAAAGCTCCATTTTTCTCTAGCGCCTCTTGCTTTTAGATAACATGGATGCAAATCAACTCTGTACAATTATTTTTATTGAAGGTGTAAGAGCAGATAGAGGTGGGGCTAGGGGGACAAAAAATAGCGACGGCTATATATGGGCCCATGTCCATAAAATGTAGCATGTCACAGTGCATTGTGTCTGGTAGCTTGGAAATAAAGTTAGAATTTTTATTTTACAGAATTTTATTTTATTTTTCTTATTTTTTTTCCCTTATTTTTGCTTGGTCTCTGTTTAACCAGAACTTAATTTTTTTAATGATAAGTTATATTAAAACACCAACTTCATGCATTCCCCATGTAATACAAATTCTGGAACATCTATTCTTATTATTCTATGTTGTGCCATTCCTTTATTATTTCTACTAGAAGTTATGAATGATTTGCTAGCAGTCTGCAGTAAGGGTACAAAGAGGTGGTAACTAGAGATGAGTGAACGTGCTCGAAACGAGCACTGTACCGCTCGGCTCCCCTGCGCTCGCATGGGCGCAGGCAGCCGCTTCCATCCTCCTCAGGAGGACGGAAGCGGCTGCCTGCGTCCATGCGAGCACAGGGGAGCCGAGCGGTACAGTGCTCGTTTCGAGCACGTTCGCTCATCTCTAGTGGTAACCAGTTAGGGGTGTGTACCTGCACAGACTCACTCTATCCAATCAGTACTGACATTTTTAGACTTTAACGACCCCTCTGTACCCTTACTGCAGACTGTTAGCAAATCATTTATAACTTCTAGTAGAAATAATACAGGAATGGTACAACATAGAGCCATAAGAATAGATGCTCCATAATTGTTATTGCATGGGGAATGCATGAAGATATTAAAACAGGAAGTGGTGGTGAAGGGTCCCCTTTAATTATCATTTGACTTGCATTGGGTCATAACAGGATAATATTTTGATATGTCATGTATACTGTCATTTAACACATTAACTTGCTTGTTGTGACCATTACATTATACATTACCATTTAACAGCAGTGTTTATAACCTCAGCATTCGTTTTCAAGGATATCTGTGGAGTGGTAGAAAAGTAGAGGAATTTTTTATGTATTATTTTTACTTTTTAGTCCTTTATTATTTTTTTAAGAGCTGGTAGTAAAACAATAATACAAATAAAACATATTATTGCTTCAACTACCACTGCTACTACTAAGATTACTACTACTGCTGCTACTACTTCTACTTTTTATTAAATAACAATGAGTATTAATTAACTGTATGTATCATGACAGAATTAAGGTGACAGAATGTTTCGCTTTCTAATACAAGCATTAGGTTGACTGTATAATTAGATGGCTGAACATTTTAGCAGCACCACATGTAAAAAAAAGTTTATTGCTGGCACTTTTGTACTAAAAACCATCTGTTATTTCTTGTGTTGCCTCCTGACTGTGTGTGGTATCATGAAAACAGAAAGATTGTGAAGCGCTGAGTAATTACATGGTGATGTGGATGGTTGCCTTTGGTCACAAAAAGAAAATCCTAATAGTTTAGCAGAAAGCATCAAATATGATAACATAATGTTCTAGGTTGCTGTATATTAATTGCTTATTACTTGTCATCATTTGTTGGTGTTCCAATGATAAATTAGTGCATCAGGTGCATTTCATACCACTGTTCTTTAAAATGGTAGGGCTCCATACATGTACATTTTAAATTGTGTTTTACAAACCCCACCTATGATCGTAACTTTTTTTCTCCCCTCCTGTGATTCTGATTTACAGCAAATTGGGTAATGAAAGGTGTTATGGTTCTTTTACACCAAACACAGTTCAAATATATTAGCATTGCTGGGTGCCAGGATCATCCTATATTGTAGATAGAAAAAAGATTATTCCTCTGATCAGCATGAGGCTGAAAGTAAATCATTTCAGCCATTTTCCATGTCAAGCAGAACATTTCTGTTTGTCTGTGGAACACAAATTTTTGATATTTGCTATTATGTATTACCAAGATAATATTCAACAAATACTCCAATTAATAAAAAAATACCACAATTGAAGAATATGCTTTATCAGTTCAGAACCAAACACAATGTAGGGGTTATTTGGGACATGTTAGTTTTATAGCTATAACTTGTTGGGGATAGCAAAGTGATGTTTTTTTGTGCTTTTTTACTCATGAATAATGCTTTAATTTTACATATGTTTGTATAATATACAGTAGTGTATCATAATACATACTAATATATTATACTAACATATACAGATGTAGCTGAGCTAAAATTGACTCTAATAACTCTGATAACACATGTCACAGTCTTATCTCGTGCCATCTTGTGACAAAAGCCATTGAAATACATTGAAAGAGTTAGTTAACCTTTTTGTGCCATTTTTTACTTAAAGGGGTATTCCAGTTACCATAAATATAACTTATGTTTTAGACTAATTCATCATCAATAATTACCTAATATAACGTCAATTTCACATATTTACCGTTCAGTAGTTATAAAAGTAGTTTCTTGTTCTGCTATCCACTGTGTTTCCTCATAAGTTACCATGGCATCGACCTGTAGTTCTGAGCCTTTGTTAGGTCGGGCATGCTCAGTGTGTTGCTATCAATTCTCTTGCTAAATGTTAATGTGCTGGTGATTACTGAGTAGAGGGGGCGTGACCGGACTGGAATATCAGGCAGCCAATCAGTAAACATCAACACTCATGAACAAGCAGAAACTCACAGCAGGAAAGCTAGGGATTGTGGGGATTGTAGTTTTGTGAGGGAAGATCAGGTGCCATGATACTCTCAGTGTGCTGCAGGCTCACATAGGAGCTATACAAATGCAGGGTCGGACTGGAGTACCTAGGGCCCACCAGAGGAAATAATTCTTGGGGCCCACCATAAAGAAATATCTGTGTTTGTTATCCCTGTACAGTGACATCACTGTGTTTATTATCCCTGTACTGTGACATCACTGTGTTTATTATCCCTGTACGGTGACATCACTGTGTTTATTATCCCTGTACGGTGACATCACTGTGTTTATTATCTCTGTACTGTGACATCACTGTGTTTATTATCCCTGTACGGTGACATCACTGTGTTTATTATCCCTGTACAGTGACATCGCTGTATTCATTATGTCTGTACAGTGACATCACACCAGGGGTGGCGGGAAGAGCCGGGTACCCGCAGGACCGGACCTTCTAAATTGAGGGTCTGGCTCTGGGGCGGCTGCAGGCTGGTACCATTAGGCTGGGAAGGGCCAATAACCGTGTCCCTTCCCACCCTGGTAGTGCCAGGCTGCTGCTGCTGGTTGTATCTGGCTGGTGAAGGAAAAAAGGGGGGTACCCCATGCCATTTTTTTACAAAAATAATTAAATAATTAAAAAAAAAAAGAACATTGGGGGCAACTATGTGGGACATTATTGCAGCTGAGGACCACTATAGGGGAAATTATTACTGTTAGGGGCCACTATGGGGGGCATTATTACAGCTGGGGTCAACTATGGGGGACATTATTACTGCTGGAGGCCACTATGAGAGATATTATTACTGCTGGGGGCCACTATGGACGACATTATGTATACTGCAAGGGTTGGGATTTTATTATTAAATGCCAATGAAAATCATTGATTTTTAACGGCCGTTAAAAACGGATGCAAAACAGCCATTAAAACCAGACAGATGGACAGACAATAGATATAAAACTGGTTGAAATCGCCATGATATCTGTGTGAATGCAGCCTTAGGGTATACTTTTCCATGGAAGGAAATGTATATATGTGACTTTTTCCTCCCTCATTATTTAGTACATTGTTGTAAACTCAGTTTTTTATAATTATACTGTTTCAATGAAGACATAATATATGGGCATGAGTTGTCTTTATAGGAAAACCCCTTTAAAGACTTTCATGGGTTTAGCCATTTTAGAAACACAATACAGACAGTACAGTTGGTTGACAAAGAACAGTCATACTTTCTTGTAGTCTCCAAGAACTGATGGGGTAAAATGTCTTCACCCACAGATCAGGAATACATACAAAGATTTATCTGTGTATATAGAACTGCTATCTTACTTTATCTAGGACTCCAGCAGAACAATAAATATATATTTATTTCAAATTAATCAAAAAGTATTCTTGATTAACAATACAAACCCTCTAGGGACCCTCTCTATACAAAAATGTATGTTAAAACTTAACTTTTATTAATTAATTTTAAAGATTACAAAACCTAGGAGAAGGAGTTAAAACTATCAGCAGATTTGTTACCAGTACCAGTATTAACGCAGTGTGGTGTGATGGGGAGTCAGAACTTGGAGTTATTAATTCCACGATTTTATCACTACTATATTAGATCCCCCCTTTTTTTTTAAGCATAGGGGGGGATAGAGTCTCTCACAAAAGCTAGTGTCAGTGCTTAATTGTTAATTCTTTTTTATTTTCCTGCACTACCGCTATCCATTGATTCTGAACACTTAGAGCAGAGACCCGCAATCTGGTCTGTGAAACAAGGAAAATGCCTATTAATTCTTTGTTATTTGTTCACAGTGAAGACAAACATGTCCAGTACAAGCACTACATATAGAAGTGGCCTAAAAAGAAAAGGAAGACCGCATAAATTTCAAAATCCTAAAAGACCCAGTGCACAAACAACAAAAAATACTCCACAACAATGTGGCCCCATAAATACCAATGGTACAAATACTGGGCCATCTGTCTCTTCCTTGTTTCCCAGTATTATCTCCACACCATCACAAATGGCATACAATCTCACACCTACCTCATCACAGATCGGCAATATTTCAAACAATCAGGGATTGCCTCCCCCGTCTCAACTGCCTATGGGGGCAGTTGGAGGGAGCACAACAAATACAACGACGGCGACTACAAGTGGGCTACCTGTTGCTCCTCTTTTTTTAGGACAAATGGGAGTCCAATTGAGGGACAGGGAGAAATGGGGTTACAATACCAAATAAACCCCACTCCTCCCCATTGTACCCCTAAAATAAAATAGTATGCTGATGCATCCACTGGGCAACTACTAAACACTCAGGTCATAAATTTGTCAACAATTAACATAGATGACACACAAATAAGTTTATTGGAAAAAGGCCTTACCTTTACTCCTGTACCAATCTTGGAGAAATTCACCTAGATAAAAGATATAAATTTATTTGCGCGCAAATTAGCATTGCATAAACAACATCAGAATTCAATGCTACATAGGAACAAACTGGTTGAAAAAGAAAAGAAAACTCTAAAGAAAATTCTAGAAAGTCTCCAATCTCAAAGTGAGGGTTTCATTTCTCCAATTGAACCCCCTTTCACATCTTTTAAACCAAGATCCAGGTGGACTCCACCCTTTTCACAGTATAAAAACGTTGAAACCTTTGTCAATCTGGTATGCGAGGATATAGAAAAGTTGAAACCCGCTAATTTTCTCAGTCATACTAATCTAACAATTGGCACTGGAATTGGCACTGGAGGCCCTTAAAAAGAATGATAAAATAATAATCAAACCCAGTGACAAAGGTCGCAACGTTGTAATACAGAATCGTTCTGATTACATCGACATGGTACAGAGGTTGCTCAGGGATGCTAAAACATACAGAGTACTAGCAGGGAACCCCACAGATGTGTTCCTCCGTGACCTAAAAATAATCCTTGATCGTGCAAAGGATGATCATCTTGTATCCAAAGAAGAATATGTTTTTCTACTCAATAAAAATCCCACTACTGCTACTTTCTATGCATAAAAATAGGACTTCCGATACCAGGACGACCAATAGTATCAGGCAATGACGCATCAACCCAGCCAGCGAGTGAATACATGGACATCATATTAAGACCCTTTGTCACGTCATTGCCATCCTACATAAGAGACACAGGAGACTTAATCACCAAGATTAGAGACATCACCTTAACTTCCAACACATATCTTGCCAGACTAGATGTCAATGCGCTGTACAGTAACATCTGACACGACTTAGGCCTTAAGACCATCAGATATTACTTGAGCACCAGGAGCATTTCTTTTCAAGCACATAATGAATTTGTTTTGGCACTTTTACAATTCATACTGACGCACAATTATTTTTTGTTTCGAGGTAAATATTATTATCACCAGATAACCGGAACCGCAATGGGGACGCAATGTGCACCCACCTATGCCAATCTCTTTCTAGGGTGGTGGGAGGACTCACTAGTTTTTACAGAGACTCTTTCTCAATATAACAGTTACATCACATATTGGGGTAGGTTTATCGATGACATCCTGATTTTTTGGGATGGAGATGAACCTACCTTCAATCAGTTTGTTGACGCACTAAACTGCAATCAAATTGGAATGCACTTCACCCATGAAATACACCCCAACAAAATATGCTTCCTGGACCTGCAAATTACAAAGGACATCAATGGCTGTTTAACAACTGATATCTATCGCAAAGCCACTTCTACCAACAGCTTCCTGCACTGGTCCAGCTGGCACCCTGTCCCTTTAAAGAACGGGATACCAGTGGGCCAGTACCTTAGGGCACGCAGGAATTGTACCACAGAAGATTCCTTTAAGAACGAATGTGATGAACTCTATCGTAGATTTAGAGCCAGAGGTTATCCCAGAAAATCTCTGATGAGAGCCTACAATAGAGCAAAAAAGGAAAATAGATAAACCTTACTTACCAATTCGGCAAAAAAAAAAAAAAATCTAAACACCTACCTGGAAGGGAATCTAGTTCCAGACGAAAAGAGGACTCAAATGGACAAAGAGTCCAAAAAATTATAAGGTGCATTGGAACCTACGATATACAGCATTTAGAAATAAAAAAAAATACTTAAACGCCATTGGCACATACTTACATCTGATCCTAAGCTGAAGAATGTGCTCAGCACGTATCCTATGGTGACGTATCGTAGGGGACGCAACCCCAAAGAGACCAATTGGTCCACAGCCATCTTTCTCTGGAATTAAAAGAAAATAAGATGGGGTTAAAATCACAAACTGTAGGATCTTACCCTTGTGGGAATTGTTCTTTTTGCAGGCTTTTACCAAAATTAAAGCGGTTTCGAAATCCTGTAGATGGCCGCGACTATGATATCCGAGATTTCTTTAATTGTCGCAGCCAGGGCATTGTATATATTGCTTCTTTCCCATGTCCGATATTATATGTGGGCAAGACAATACAAGAATTACGTAGGCAAATTTCGGGCCATATTAGTGCAATCAACACACAGAAGGACACATCACTGTATAGATATGTTAAATACATGCATAATGGAGACATTAATGTCCTAAAATTCTGGGGTATTGCCAAAATACAATTGGGCCCTAGAGGTGGAAATTAGTCCAAATCTTAATGAAGGCTTTTCGTATATCGCCTTCATTTAATGTCCATCCCATTATACTGTATATCTTCTTTTTTGTTAATTGTCTTTATTATAGTGATTGTATTCTGGGAGAAGAGGATACCCACTCCTCATAAAGGTTATAATTCATCCCTGCCCCTAAACATACTTGTTTGTGCACTTTCACGATACAATATTGCAAATTGTTGGTTTCCCCTTTTATGTCTATATTTGCGGATCAGTTATACTTCCAAAGTAGTAACCATGGCATTTTTGTCCCTTCTAGTATTATTAGATCATGCTAACTAAGTAATTAGCTATTAGTATGCCTCTTGTGTTAATAGCCGTGTCCTTTCTGCAGTTATCAATGAGAAACAGAGTTTCAATCATCTTGGTCTGATTTGGATATTAAAACATTTGTTGCCTTCCATCACTATCAATGTGTCTTTTTCAGTCATTGACAAGTAGCTAAACTTTATATCATCTAGGGCTGAAATGCCTTTACATGCACACTTTATTGGGAATAACCCATTTAATACTGATAAGTGAAAACTTTGCTTTTTATTAATCAGACACATCATTGCATTCGCCACTATCGTTTATCAGCTGGCGATATCTATCTTGGCACCAGCTAAGACAACCTACACAGTCACAGATGGGATTTTGTCGATCCATTTATTTGTCTGTGTATCAAGACTAGATGTAAGTATTTTCTCTGCTTGGAGCCTGTAGTCATCTTTTGCTGCCACCCTCATTTATCATTTATTCCTTGCGATTCCATTCATGGTATCGATCTTATTAATCAATGCATTTTAGGGATATACTTATACTTCTGCATCAAGCATAGCATATAGGGTTGAATATAAGGTCTGTTCTACTATTGGGCTATAAAAGAATTTATGTTGGGCATTACTAGTTCTTACCATCCCGGCATTTATATTCAGTGCCGTTACGACTATACGGCATATTTGCTCTCTGAATATGAGCAGGCATCTTTATTACTAACTAAGGTACATGTAAGTTAGCAAATCAAATACCAATAAATTATTCCTTAATAGACAAATTAGGGACTTACTATTATATTCCCCTGCAGTGGGGTCTTAGAATATGATCCTCAATTGTGAATCATAATCATACTTTCCACTTTAGGATGTTATGTTGCAAGGTAAATATCTATTGGTTGAGATTAGGTTCGCACCCAGTGGGCTCAGAGATAACGCATCACCATTGGACATTACCAGCAGTCCATCTCACTTGCACAACTATGAACACTGAGCCGCAGCTCCTTACGGGTAAAGCGATCTGTCAATCTTGGAGCGAATCAATCTATGGCCGTGATGTCCAGTGGGCAGGATATCCTTGAATTATAAAGAGGTATGTGGGCGCCCGCCGCATCACTACAACCCTTATCCCCTGACGAAGCCTCTTCGGCAGTGAAACATGTCGGGAGGGTTCTAGCGTGTGTGTTTTTTAGGCAAGCAGATATTGTTATCCAGTGGTGTGATAGTATTGGAGAGAAAAATTTAGTCAGGTAGGGTCAGTATCCACTATATACAAGTAATACAGGGAATGATAATTATCGATCTCCACCAGTTTCAGAGATCTCTGGGCAACGCTAGCATCCAGCCAATTCCATGTTTATTAAGAGAGAGCAATCGAGGCAAGCCTAGTTTGTCTTCACTGTGAACAAATAATAAATAATTGCCACGACCTCTCGAAGAATTAATAGGCATTTTCCTGGTCTCACAGACCAGATTGCAAGTCTCTGCTTTAGGTGTTCACAGGGAATCAATGGATAGCGGTAGTGCAGGATAATAAAAAGAATTAACAATTAAGCACTGACACTAGCCTTTGTGAGAGACTCTATTCCCTCCTTATCCTTCAAAAAAGGGGGGATCTAATATAGTGGTGATAAAATCGTGGAATTAATAACCCCAAGTTCTGACTCCCTGGCTCTCCCCATCACACCACACTGCGTTAATACTGGTACTGGTAACAAATCTGCTGATAGTTTTAACTCCTTCTCCTAGGTTTTGTAATATTTAAAATTAATTAATAAAAGTTAAGTTTTAACATACATTTTTGTATAGAGAGGGTCCCTAGAGGGTTTGTATTGTTAATCAAGAATACTTTTTGATTAATTTGAAATAAGTATTGAATATTCAGAGGACATCTCTCTGGGGAACTTGTTGGTGCTAATAAAATATATTTATATAGGCATACAAACAAAAAAAAACTCAACAAAAATCTAAAACATATATATCTAGAATTACATTTTACTTAACTATGTTAAATAGTGATAATAGAATATAGTGCCCTTTAAATGTTAGTGAAATGTTAACTGATTACATAACTGAATGAAAGTAGTCCAGCCAGCTATCAATTTTTAATTGCATGTTACAGTCAACACCCCACTGTTACACTGTGATTTACTAAACTCACTTATCATATTTAACTATGTCTGCCATTCCAGAGCATTCATCTAATGATCATTAAGCTATTGAGGCATTTAAATAATCTTTTCTAGTGAGCAGACATGACTACTTTCAGCAATGAGATCTTGCTGTCAGTCCAGACTGCATAATTGCAGAGTCCGTTAGTCAACATGTGTGAGCAAACATCAATGGATGGGGTGCTGCTAAATTAATAATGTTTTAGTGAAACTTAATAATGTATTGGCTAACTGTTACGAAATGTCAAAGATTATAATAAATCTGGTAAAGGTGGATTTAAAGGGGTTGTCCGAGTGAAAAAATTTTTTTCTTGAAAAAAAAAAAATATATATATATATATAGCACTGTAAATCTGGGCAGATCTGGGCAGATGGGCAGCAATATATAACTAAGGCTACTTTCACACTGGCGGCAGGCCTGATCCGGCAGGTGAAGGGTGCTGCCGGATCAGGCCTGCCGCAGTGACATGTGTGGAGCCGGAACCGCGCTCCGGCCCCACCCCACACATGTCACACAGTACATACATACACATAAACATAAACATACACACACATATAGACAAACAAACACACATACATACTTACATGCTCCCGGCAGGTCTTCAGAGCGTCAGAGGGACAGGACGGCTCACACAGGTCACGATTCCGCACAGCGCCCTCTGCTGGGCGCCTGGTGGAATCATGACGATTCCACCAGGCGCCCAGCAGAGGGCGCTGTGGGGAATCGTGACCTGTGTGAGCCCTCCTGTCCCTGACGCTCCGAAGACCTGCCGGGGAGCATGTAAGTATGTATGTGTGTTTGTATGTCTATATGTGTGTGTATGTTTATGTTTATGTGTATGTCTGTGTCTATGTGTAGCCGGATCCGTAATGAACTCCATTGAAAGTCAATGGAGGGCGGATCCGGTTACCATTATGGTCACACCAGACGGATCCACCCCCATTGACTTGCATTGGGGGTCATTCCGGATCCGTCTTGGTGCGGATGCCTGGACCGGAGAGCAAACCGCAGCATGCTGCGGTTTGTTCTCCGGTCTGAAGACGGAACGGAATGCTTTCAGGAGCATTCCGTTGTCTTCAGTTCAGTTTTGTCCCCATTGACAATGAATGGGGACAAAACTGAAGCGTTTTATTCCGGTATTGAGCCCCTATGACGGAACTCAATACCGGAATTTTAAAACGCTAGTGTGAAAGTAGCCTAAGCTAAGCAAGTTTTAGTAAAAAAATATATATTTCCCCATTTCCTTGGTTCTCTTCTGGCCTTTGTTTACATGCAATAACAACAATCTCTACCCCTCCCCCTGCTCTGCAAAGGGAATGAATACAAGTGCTGCCCTGAGTGACATGTTTGCCTGCTAGGATACTCAGCAGTATGTTGCATGTGTAAGACTACAAGTCCCAGCTGTACAATGACACTGCTGATACACACAGGAACTTCACCCTACCTTTCTTGTGCAATGCTCTGCAGAACTCCTCCAGCTTGTCAGCTCCTGTACCCAGCATTTGTCTCCTCACTGCCTTCAGCCCTGTCTCTGCTGTGGGTTAATGTTTGATAATGAATCTAGGAAGAGAGCAGCAGCAGCCGGCAGTGCAGGGGGCGTGGCCAGCACAGTGATGTCTCATGTACAGACTGTTATCTGATCTCTGAGGCTTGTGCACGAAACATCAGCAGAGCAGGGACAGAAGCTGACATTATAGGTCATGTGACCCTCAGTGAAGTCTGAGAAAGGAGGCACTGAAGTTAAAGTAAGTGCATTGAAAAAACATTATATTTGCCTAGTTAGAAACATACAAAGGACAAAAAATTACTTGGACAACCCCTTTAAGCCGGAGGAGTTTTGTTTTATTTGGAAATTGATTGTTTTCTAGATTACTTGGGGTCATAAATTGGCGAAGTAAAAAATGCATTTCCCTACTATAAATTCACAAGCAGAATCCATACAGCAGTTAACATAGTAACATAGTAACATAGTTTGTAAGGCCGAAAAAAGACATCTGTCCATCCAGTTCGGCCTGTTTTCCTACAAGTTGATCCAGAGGAAGGCAAAAAAACCCCTGTGAGGTAGAAGCCAATTTTCCTCACTTTAGGGGGAAAAATTCCTTCCCGACTCCAATCAGGCAATCAGAATAACTCCCTGGATCAACGACCCCTCTCTAGTAACTATAACCTGTAATACCCTCCAGAAATACATACAGGCCCTTCTTGAACTCTTTTAGTGAACTTACCATCACCACCTCCTCAGGCAGAGAGTTCCATAGTCTCACTACTCTTACCATAAAGAATCCTCTTCTATGTTTATGTACAAACCTTCTTTCCTCCAGACGCAGAGGATGTCCCCTCGTCACAGTCACAGTCCTCGGGATAAATAGATGATGGGAAAGATTTCTGTACTGACCCCTGATATATTTATACATAGTTATTAGATCTCCCCTCAGTCGTCTTTTTTCTAAAGTGAATAACCCTAATTTTGATAATCTTTCTGGGTACTGTAGTCCACCCATTCCAGTTATTACTTTAGTCGCCCTCCTCTGAACCCTCTCCAGCTCTGCTATGTCTGCCTTGTTCACAGGAGCCCAGAACTGTACACAGTACTCCATGTGTGGTCTGACTAGTGATTTGTAAAGTGGCAGGACTATGTTCTCATCACGGGCATCTATGCCCCTTTTGATGCAACCCATTATCTTATTGGCCTTGGCAGCAGCTGTCTGGCACTGGCTTCTACAGCTTAGTTTACTGTTCACTAAAATTCCTAGGTCCTTTTCCATGTCAGAGTTACCCAATATTTTACCATTTAGTATGTACTGGTGACTTGCATTATTCCTTCCCATATGCATAACCGTACATTTGTCAGTGTTAAACCTCATCTGCCACTTTTCTGACCAAGCATCCAGTCTATCCAGATCCTGCTGTAGCAGTGCACTGTCCTCCTCTGTGTTAAGTACTTTACACAGTTTAGTGTCATCTGCAAAAATTGATATTTTACTATGCAAACCTTCTACAATATCATTAATAAATATATTGAAGAGAATAGGACCCAATACAGACCCCTGTGGTACCCCACTAGTGACAGTGACCCAATCTGAGTATCTACCGTTAATAACCACCCTCTGTTTTCTATCACTGAGCCAGTTACTTACCCACATATAGACATTTTCTCCCAGGCCATGCATTCTCATTTTGTATACTAACATTTTATGTGGTACCGTGTCAAACGCTTTGGAGAAGTCCAAATACAGTATACGACATCCATTGAGTCGCTGCGGTCAAGTCTAGAACTTACCTCCTCATAGAAACTGATTAAATTGGTTTGACATGACCGATCCCTCATGAAGCCATGCTGATACGGAGTTATTTGCTTATTTTCATTGAGGTACTCCAAGATAGCATCTCTCAGAAAACCTTCAAACAGTTTACCCACAACAGAAGTTAAACTTACCGGCCTGTTGTGTGACATACTTCAAGCATTTATATTTACACACAGAGAAAATAATTTTAAAGAGTTGTGGTGGAGGAAGCAGTGTTGCAATAAGTTACCTTGGTGTTGCGCTGGTGGGCCGTACCCACCACTGCCCCTCTCTTCCTTGTGGGCACGGATGCCACGCTATTCACCCTGCTCTTCCTGCTATGATCCTGTCCCAATCCCTTGCTGGTGACGCTCCCAGACGCCTGTATTTTTGATAATATGTGCATTTTGTGGCCTGCACATCTTCTATTAGTCCTCCTGGCCTGCTCTATATGGCACACGCTAGCTAGTGGCTTCTAAAAGGGCCAGTGCATACACATCCAAATGTTTTCCCAGCCAATGCCTGGGAATCCTGGAGGTTTTTTCATTTTTGCATTTAAATTTTACCTTGTCTTCACAGATCCATAACTTATTTATTTTTACATTCACATAGCCATATGAGGGCTTGTCTTTTGCATGACCAGTTGTGCTTTCTAATACCACTATTAAATATGGCATACAATGTAGAGGGAAGTGGGAAAAAATTCCAAATGTGGTGCAATTAGGAAAAAATATGCAATGCTGCCACTGTTTTATGGGTTTTTCTCCCTACGACATTCCCTTTGTGGCAAAACTAACTTGTGCCCTTCATTCTTCTGGGTCAGTACAATTACAAAAATACCACATTTATATAGGTTTTTTTGTGTTTTAATACTGAAAAAATAAAAACATTGAAAAAATATATTGCCATATTCTGACCCCCATAACATTTTTATAGTGATGTCTGCAGCTCTGAACTATAGTCTCTTCAAAGAGATTGCATTAGAACTAAGGATCATCTCTCTTGATCACCACATGAGGGAGCCAGTCCTAACCTGGAAACATCCGCTTTAGGGTGCTGGCTGCGGCTCCATATTTAAAGACCCTTCTAGCTTCATACATGTATGGCACTGAGAGACTAAGGGTTAAGGCATCTTTCCCAGTAGGAGGGTGCCTGATGTTTAGGTTCCTAGTCTCTATTTACAAGTGAATGTGTGATATACTATCTGACTACCTATGTACCAAACGCCTGCCTAACAACTGACTCTGACTCCTAGATGCCTTCCTTGACCTAAGCCTGTTTCTCTTATTGATCCTTTACTGCCTGTCCTAACCTTGGAATTGTTTCTCAGATACATTTGTATGAAGCCTCCCCTGACTTATAGACTACAAGTACTGCCTGACCCCTTGATACTTCAAACCAGCTGCCATCTGGGACTATTGAAGGCAGTAGTGGCCTGGTTGGTTACCTGCAGTGAAGTCCAGATCCCTGTATAATGGTTAAAGGGTGAATGCCGGGGAACTACCAGGACAATGCCCTTAGGTTAAGGCCAAAGCCAAATCAGTTAGTTGGCACAGGGGGTTCATGCCAATTGTCATAACAATTATTTTGAGGTCCCACCCTCCTTCTATCCAGAACTGTCTTTATTTATGTATTTATTTCTAAAAGTATAATAAAAATTGTTACTTCTATCGCTGCACAAGGAGATTTTTCACAGCTTAACCTTATAGAATTTACTGCATTTGGGACCATTGATGGACCATTGGTAGGACAGCCCAACCTGTAGGAAGCCCAAACTTTCTAAATAGCCTGGAGCACATGGTACCCTAAATCTATCCCTGTGCTCCATATGCAAAGTACAGTAGGCTTAAAACATAGTTCTATAGGATGCAAATGGTCTATAAGGACATCTGAGAAGAATGTGATTTCCCTGATGCAGGAGCACATAACCTGCAGATGAGAGTCTAGTTACCTAAAATTTGAAGGTGCCATAAAAATAGCTACATTAGATGGCACCTTGTTTTTTGCTAATCAGTAGTGATGAGCAAATTTTGTGAAATTCAATTCAGATTGATTCGCCAAAATAGTTTATAATTTGATTGAGTTCCCAATAAATTCTACCCGAATCAAAAGTGCCTCAATTGCTCTGAAAAGTTTTGTATGACTTTCTGGGGTCTCCTAGGACTGCATGTAACTCATTTCAAGTGCTTTAATGCCAAAATAGCATTAATAATCTAAAATTAACAGCGATATATATGGCTATGGATAAGCCCATAGCTGCTGGAGATAACAAATAGCCTCTTTAAAAACAAATAACATTGTAGGATTTTTCTGGTTTATTTTTAAGTATGGCATTTTTCGATTTTGATGGCGAATCACTTCAAGTGTGTATACATACACATACACACACACATACACACTGCCTGGGGTAATGTGGTCCTCCCTCTTCATCTTTTCTCTTTTCTGAGCTTAAAGATGGCTGATTGCATTTAGAGAAATTCACCCAAACCAGAAAATTGGATTTGGATTTAAAAACAATATTTGGAGAATTCAGACTGAATTTCATTAATTTAGAAGAAAATGAAATGGGCAACTGTGTTTGACAATAGTAATACATGCTTTGTGCTTTCATAGACTTTTAGTAAAAAATTCAACAAAGGAAGGTAGAGGAGAAACACCCACAGAGATAAAAGGAACCACACTTGAATATAATCTCATTGTTCATGGTAAATAAAGCATTAGAAGTATACATACTGCTGCTGAAATAATCTGAGAATGTTTCACAAAGTTCACATTACTTCACATGCAGACAGATCATGCTTTTTTGTGTGAATGACAATGGTTTTAAATAGGGATGAGCGAACTTTTGAAAAGTTCGCTTCGCTTCGGCGAACTTTCGTGAAGTTCGGATTCGTACGAACCGAACCTAAAACGAACCTTGCTATAACGGCTGAATAATTGCTGCTACAATAATGGGAGTCTGATAGGGTATAGTTTTGTTTACTTGCAGTTGCTATTACAATGAAAAAAGTGGAAAAAATCCAAGTGACTTCAACAACGGCGACGCAAAATATACGCATATTTGAGAATTTACGCTAATGCGAACATTCCCGCACAAATAACGAACATACAGTCTAGTGTTGTCAAAGGTACGCTACTTAACTGAATATGTACGCATTAGCGTACTCATACACTGCGTCTGCGAACATTCCTACTCAAGTAACGAACATACAGTCTAGCGCTGTTAAAAGTACGCTACTTAACGGAATACGTACGCATTAGCGTACAAATCTTTAGCTTACTATTCTCACGAATGCTTCGTACGTACGTACGCACGCACGACGTACAGGCATAACGATGGCAAGACGAGCAGCTGCGTTTAGCTCTGATGAGCTCAAATACATGGTCCGTGTTATGGACAGGGAGAAATATGATGGCCCACACCGCCATCAACATGTCCACAAAAATGAGGTCATAGAGGTGGTGATCCGAGGCCTGCTACATCGGTGTAGGACTGTGCGGACCCCGGGCCAGATACAACGCCGATGGTCGGATCTAAAAATAAAGAGCCCAGAGTGGCTAAAGGAAATACGGGAGGACATAAGAAGGGGTAAGTAACAAAATATTTGAAAAGTAAAATCATGTTAATAAATTAGTGTACTGTATTGTATATATACCAGTCAGGGTTGCCAACCGTCCACAAATTTCTGGACAGTCCGTAAAAATAGGCAACTTTTTTCCTCTGTCCGTGAAAAAAATAGAGGTGTCCGTGATTTTTTAGAGGCTGGTGATACTACATTATTTTGGTGGTAATTATCATCATTTTACAGCTCACAGTAAATGGTGGTAATGAGTTCTGATCAGTATATTGAGCTATAGACCTTTATTACTTATAATTAGAGATGAGCGAGTACTAAAATGCTCGGGTGCTCGTTATTCGAGTCGAACTTTTCCCGATGCTCGGGTGCTCGTTTCGAATAACGAACCCCATTGAAGTCAAGGCATTCAACCGAGGCTCTGCCTAGGGAAGGCTGGGTGAAAACCTGGAAACCTCAGAAAATGATGGAAACACCACGGAAATGGACAGGAAACAGCAGGGGCAGCATGCATGGATGCCTTTGAGGCTGCCTAATCCCACCATTACCCCAAATTCTCCTAGTGGGGTATGTGTGGTATCAATTCTTCTCAGTTTAAAATCGTATACGTCCCCTATCTTGGGACCATATATTTCATGGATTTTTCGAACACGGAAAAGGAAAAAGTGATTGCTCTGGCCAGGGGAGTGTCTTTTCTACTGCAGCTAAGGGGACATGTCCATGCTCTGCCTATCACAGGTCAAGAGCCAATTAAAAGAAGAACAAACAAAAATCAGTATAATATCTAATACGTCCCCTATCCGGGTAAATTGTTTGGAGAAAGGGCCTGTAGGTGGGGGGCAGGCTGGGGGGAAGGAGGTTGAGCTGGAAGAGCCAGAGTAGTGCCCCCTGGGCTAGCGTGTGTGGTGGTGACAACAGCCGGATGGATTTGGAAAAAATTTTGCATCAACCGGTACGGTATGTATTCTTCTGAGTTTAATACCGTATACGGCACCTATCCGGAAAAATAGTTTGGAGAGAGAGAAAGAGAGGAAAAAGACGTGCAGTATGGAGCAATTACACGGAAACTATTAGATTAGGCAGACTTGGTCTGCTTAATTGCAACCCAGACAAATGAGAGAAAGAGAGGAAAATGACGTATTTTTAAAAGTGACGTTCAGTATAGATCAAGTGTGGTATGTGTTTTATGTATACTACTCAGTTTAATACCGTATATGGCAGCTATCCGGAAAAATAGTTTGGAGAGAGAGAAAGATAGGAAAAAGACGTAAATTGTTTGGAGAGAGGGCCTGTAGGTGGAGGGGGGCAGGCTGGGGGGAAGGAGGTTGAGCTGGAAGAGCCAGAGGAGTGCCCCCTGGGCTAGCATGTGTGGTGGTGACAACAGCCGGATGTAGTTAGAATGACGACGCAGGACCCCAACTTAAAAATTTAGCATCAACCGGTACAATTGTCAATTATGAGCTCGATCAAGTGTGGCATGACTTTTTAGATGGAGATTGCATGTGGTCACGTACTCCCTGGAACCCCATGGTCACCCCTTCTCTGATGTGCTACCCCAGAACATTCTCTGCCCCAATTCGCAAGACCTTTTGCAGTCTCCGTGTGCTGACAGTGGGGATTTACCAGTGTTGTCTGAGGAGGTGGTGGACAATGGCGAGACACAGGTGTCGGGGGGTGAGGTAGTTGAAAGTGAAGCAAGTTACATTGTGGACTCCTTGGGGGGACTTTCTCATGATGGGACAGATTCAATTGTGTTTAGAAAGGCTGATGGGCTTCCGTCAGCACTGTGTGTATTGAACCCCATGGCCTTTCATAAAAATAGTCTGGCGATGACCCCAAGGCAATTTTCAGGGACACGGTAATGGTGACCCACTTAAAAATGCTGCCTGACAACCTGGCGGTTAACCCCTGACTGTCTGTCTTTCAATAAGATTGCAGTATAAAGCATGGTGGTGAGCCTCAGTAATAGGATTGCAGTGTAAAGCATGGTGGTGAGCCTCAGTATGACTTTTTGGATGGAGATTGCATGTGGTCACGTACTCCCTGGAACCCCATAGTCACCCCTTCTCTGATGTGCTACCTCAGAACATTCTCTGCCCCAATTCGTAAGACCTTTTGCAGTCTCGGTTTGCTGACAGTGGGGATTTACCAGTGTTGTCTGAGGAGGTGGTGGACAATGGCGAGACACAGGTGTCGGGGGGTGAGGTAGTTGTATGGGAAGCAAGTTACAGTGGGGACTCCTTGGGGGGACTTTCTCATGATGGGACAGATTCAACTTGGGTGGATCAGGCACAGGAACAGATCAATTTTTTTTTGTGTTTATTTAACTTTTATTTAGCACAAATAACCACAGAGATATTTATTCGTTCTCTTCGCTGCGCAGTCTGGCGTTGGGGTTCGTCACTTTGATGGCGAGCTGTGCCGCTCTCTCCACAATGGTCTTTAGGTTCTTTGAGGAGACGTTGTGGGCGATTTCTGCACAGAAGGACTTGTTGCTCATCAACAGAACCTCGAGCTCCTTGACATTGTGGACCAGGAATTTGCGGAACCCTGTGGGCAGCATGTGTTTGGTCTTCTTGTTTCTAATGTACCCAATGTTGGGCAATATAGATACGCAGGTAATATTATTTTTCACACCTATCCCAAAAAAAAAATGTACGCAGTTTGCGCAAATAAAACTGGGAACTGGAACTGGAGAGGGGGCCTGTAGGTGAACCTCCGGAAAAATTGTTTGGAGAGAGGGCCTGTAGGTGGACCTCCGGAAAAATTGTTTACAGAGAGGGCCTGTAGGTGGACCTCCGGAAAAATTGTGGTAAAAAGAGTGCCAGTTGGACCTCTAAAAAATGGCGTTTTTTGGGTCAGCGTTAGGCAAAGATGACAAAGAGGAGGAGGAGTAGGAGGAGTAGAGAAGAGGAATCGGATACATAAGTAATGTTAATCTTTAGCTGCTTTCCCCCGGAGATTTGAATTCCGGTGAAATCTACTTGGCCCACAGAACCATGCCCTATGCCGCTAGGGGCGTCAGATGGGAAGAATTGTTTCAGCTTGTGCACCAGGGCTTGTTGATATCTATTCACTCTCATACTCCTTTCCTCTGCAGGGATGAGAGTGGAAAGGTTCTGCTTGTACCGTGGGTCCAGGAGAGTGAACAGCCAGTAATCGGTGTTTGAAAAAATTCTTCTAACGCGAGGGTCATGGGATAGGCAGCCTAACATGAAGTCTGCCATGTGCGCCAGAGTCCCAACACGCAAGAATTCCCTCTCCTCACTGGCCTGACTCTCCATTTCCTCCTCCTCCTCCAAGTCCTCCTCTTCAGCCCATACACGCTCAAGAGTTAAGGACTGAGCACTGGTACCCTCTACTGTCTCGCCGACATTCTCCTCCTCTTCCTCCTCATCCCCATCCCCCCTCCTCCGATACGCGCTGAGAAACAGAACGGAGGGTGCTCTGGCTATCAAGCGACATATCTTCCTCCACTGTCTCTTGTGACAAGCGCAAAGCATCCGACTTCATGCTGAGCAGTGAGTTTTTCAACAGGCAAAGCAGCGGGATGGTGAGGCTGATAATGGCGGTATTGCGCTGACCATTTGTGTTGACTCCTCAAAGTTGCTCAACACCTGGCAGATATCAGACATCCACGTCCACACCTCATTGTAGACTTGAGGAATCTGACTGACCTGACTACCAGTTCTGGTGGAAGTTGACATCTGGCAGTCTACAATCGCTCTGCGCTGCTGGTAAACTCTGGATAACATGTTTAATGTCGAATTCCATCTCGTGGGCACGTTGCACAACAGTCGGTGAGCGGGCAGTTGTAGGCGGCGCTGCGCTGCCCTGAGAGTGCCAGCATCTGTGGTCGACTTGCGGAAATGCGCACAGATGCGGCGCACCTTGGTGAGCAAATCAGACAGATTGGGGTATGTCTTGAGGAACTGTTGAACTATGAGATTGAACACGTGGGCCAGGCATGGCACATGTGTCAGTCTGCCGAGTTGCAGAGCCGCCACCAGGTTACGCCCATTGTCACACACAACCATGCCTGGCTTGAGGTTCAGCGGTGCCAGCCACACATCGGTCTGCGCCATGATGCCCTGTAACAGCTCTTGGGCGGTGTGCCTTTTGTCACCTAAGCTCAGCAGTTTGAGCACCGCCTGCTGACGCTTACCCACGGCACTACTGCTGCACCTAGAGCTACCGACTGAAGGCGCCGTGCCCACGGATGTTAATTCGGTGGAGGAAGTGGAGGGTTCGGAGGAGGAGGAGGCATAGTACGTCTGAGAGACCGTGACCGAGGTAGGCCCCGCAATCCCTCGGTGTGGGCAGTACATGAGCGGCCCCAGGGTCATTCTCGGTCCCAGCCTCCACCAAGTTAACCCAATGTGCCGTCAGTGAGATATAGTGTCCCTGCCCGGCAGCACTTGTCCACGTGTCCGTGGTTAGGTGGACCTTCTAAGAAACAGCGTTGGTCAGGGCACGGATGATGTTCTGTGACACGTGCTGGTGTAGGGCTGGGACGGCACATCGGGAAAAATAGTGGCGGCTGGGGACCGAATAC